>JAJPUD010005749.1:26969-75657 GCA_023553655.1 Myrmecobius fasciatus
TATATATATATATATATATATTCCTTCTAACTGCCCTATTAGAGAAGCAGTTCTCAAAAGTTACAAGTATCATCTTTCCATGTATGGATGAAAAGTGTTTAACTTTATTGAAAAGTATGACTTTTTTTCTTTCCTTTTTACTTTTTTATGCTTTCCTTGAGTCTTGTAATTGAAGACTGAGTTTTCTGTTCAGCTCTTGTCTCTTTATCAGGAAAATTCCCTACTTCATTGAAGATTCATCTTCTCCTCTGAAAGATTATGCTCATTTTTGCTGTTTTGATATTTGATTCGTGGTTGTAATCCAAGTTCAATTTACTCAATTGACTGATTCCTAATGTTTCATAGAATCATTAGCTTCCAATTTCCCAGTTTTGATTTCTAAGAAATTATTTTCTTCAGTTAAGATTTTTGTACTTTCTTTTCCATTTGGCCAATTTTATTTTTTTAAGGAATTGATTTTTTCCAGTGGATTATTTTTCTCCATTTAGTCAATTATCTTTTTTAAGGAATTGTTTTCTTCCATTTTTATCCTTGCTTTTCAAAACTTTTGACAATCTCTTGCATAACTCTCATTTCTATTGCCAATTTTTCTTTTATTTCTCTTACTTGATTTTTAAAATCCTTTTTGAGGTCTTCCAAAAAAGCTTTTTGGGCATGAGACCAATTCATATTCCCCTTTCAGACTTTACATGGAGACATTTTGACATTGTGCTCCTCTTCTGAATTTGTTTTCTTTTTCCCTGTCAGCACTATAGTGAGGGCTCTTTTCTGTTGTTTGCTCATTTTTAGCCAATTTTGTGACTTTTAAAGTTGAGCTCTGCTCCTAGGGCACAAGGGGTACTGTCCCAAGTATCTTGTGCTAGAGGTCCTGATCCCTGGCTTTTTGCCAGGTGTTAGCTGCTTACCCACTGCTCTGGGCTGACCTGGCTTAGCCATGCCTATTGTGATCAAAGTTCCGCACTGGGGTGGAGGTCTCACAGCTGGCTTGCTGTGCCCCTGACCTGCTGAGCTAAGACTGAGGGGCCTCAAGCTGTCAATCTGTGCTGTGGCCACCAGCCTCCTGCTTAGATGGCTGGATACCACCTGTATCAGGCTATTTTTACACAGGGGAAACAGCTCTTTCCTGAAGTCCTTCTGAATTATCTTTAGTTAAAAAATTGTCTCACTCATCTTTTTTTAGGTTCTCTCCAGAATTCATTTAGAGGTTTGATTTAACATTGTGTTTGAGTGGAAACTGGGGAGACTTCAGGCAACTTTCTGGCTTTTCTCCACCATTTTAGCTCTACTCTCTGCCTCTTGATTGAATTTCCGAAGCTCTTTCTGGGGTGAGTATGTTTCATTTTTGTCTTTGTATCTCCATAATTTAGCACACTGCCTTGCATGTACTAGATACTTAATAAATGATTTTTTGGGTGGCAGCTAGGTGGCGCAGTGGATAGAGCACCAGCCCTGAAGTCAGGACGACCTGAGTTCAAATCTGGTCTCAGACACGTAACAGCTGTGTGACCCTGGGCAAGTCACTTAACCCCAATTGCCTCAGCAAAAAAAAAAAAAAAAAAAGGTTTTTGATGGATCAATTAATTGGTTGACTCTAACCTCTTCGTAAGAGTAGCGGCAGCTGAAACGACCAGAAGGGAAAGCAAGAAGCCTCCTGGCACAACTTCATTTCTTCCTTCCCAAGGTACCTTGAGGAAGGGAGGGGGTTTTGACCTTTGGATGAGAACTGCATCAAAAACTCTCCAGCCTCCACTGCATGTTGGGCTGCCAAATGGAGCACAAAATTGCTGCAATTCATTTACTTTGTCCCGAGCATATAGAACTGAAGTCTCTAGCAATCATATGCAGATTTATGCAAAGCAATGCACATTAAAAAGACTCAAATTAATTGGGGGATGGGGCGGCTGATAGCCTGAGGCTAGCACCCGCCTGTGACACCACTTTCAATGCCACCCAGAGTCCCGGTTTGGGGATAAAAGGCTGGTCTGCTGGCCCAGGACTCGGGAGGGGAGGAGGTGCTTCATGGCCCCACTCCAGGCATTTTGGGGGGCCTCCCCCTCACTTCCTCCTCTGGCCTCTCCAAGATCTCCGCTGACGCTCCCCTTCTCCAATCTCAGCGCCTTCTTTCTGAGCCGACCCCCAAGCGATCTTATGTTTGGGGGTAGCAAGGCAGCTCAGTGTGGAGAGCCCCAGGTCTGGAGTGAGGGGACCTGGGTTCAAATCCAGCCGTCGACAATGACTCACTGTGTGACCCTGGACAAGTCACTTCACCCTGTTTGCCTCAATTTCCTCATCTGAACAATGAACTGGAGGAGATGGCCAACCCTGCAGTACCTGTGCCAAGGAAACGCCGGCTCCAAAGACAAGACACGATTGAAATGACTGGAAAACAGCAGCTTGCGTGTTGGTCGCTGTCGGCACGTTCACGCATCCACCATTAGGTGGCAGCGCCTTTTCAGGGATGACGCCCTTGGCCCCATCCTCCAGCCTTTGAAGAAGCCATTTCCCCCAACGCAGATCCTGGGTTCAGGTTTTGGGGCGTCTCTGATGCTTTGTGACCCCACGTGGGGTTCTCTTGGCAAAGGTGAAGTGACCTGCCCAGGGTCACACGACCAGGAAGAATCTAAATCCGGATTCGAACTCGGGGAGACAAATCCTCTGGACTCCAGGCCCAGTCCTCTGCACGATGGCGCCCCTAGCGGCCTCACATAGCTCTACCCCTGTGCCTCCATGGTCCCGCTTGGCTTCGTGGGGTCCCTTGGCCTTCCTTTCTCCCTCCCAACTTCTCATCAGTCCTGACCTCTCTGGCCTCATTCCCACCTGCCCTCACCTCGAGCAAGCCCCTCGTCCCCACAGCAGCCACTCCACCTGTCCCCTGGCACGGGCTGTCCACACTCTTGGAGGCTTCGGGCCTCTCCTGGTTGCCCACCGAGGCTCCCCCCCATCCCCCCTTAAAACGCTGCAGTCCAATGAAAAGTGGCCGCCAAGCCTTGGCCAGGCCCGCCTCCTGGGCGGGGCCGATCTCCCCCCAGCTCTGCCCCCAGCCCCCATGGCGTGACGTTGGTCCACGTGGACTTAGGATGGACAGGCTTCAGGCGGCCTTACCACGAGGGAGTTCCTCGTGGGGAAAGTGGGGTCTGCCTTGGACCCAGAGTCCCCACGCGGGGCAGCCCAGGAGCCCCCGAATGCCTACTGTCCGGACTCCGCAGCTGGGCTCCTTCGCAAAAGCCGTACCCCCTCTCCTTCCCCTCCCCTCTTCCTCTTCCCCTCTCCTTTCCCTCCTCTCTCCTCCCCCTCCCTCCCCTTTCCCTCCTCCCTCTTTCTTCCTCCCCTCCTCCTCCCCCCTCCTCTCCCTCCCCCCCCCTTTCCTTCTTCCCTTCTTCTCTCCTCTCTTCCCTTCCTAAACTTTCTCCTTCCAGCTTCACTGTTTTCTGTGGTTTTGCCGTTTTTTACTTGGCTCCTCATCAATCAGAAGCCATTTAGTAAGCACCTCCTATTTTCCAAGACTGGGAGAGGGGAGGGAGAAGGGGGTCGCCCAAGTGGGGTGGTGGCCGGGAGGGAAGGCCATTTGGGAAGGGATCCCCGCTTCACAAACCCGTGACCCCAAACGCTGAGCCCAGTACAGTCCGAGTTGGAGGAAGCCCTGGCGAGCCAACGAGGAACCTCTGCGCGTGGACTCCCCCAAGCCTGGGTGGGGGAGCAGCAGCAGGGGCCGGCCCACGGCTGCCCAGCCTGGGACGCAAGGCCGCACTCCTGGCCGGCATTCCCAGGGCATTTCCGGCGGGGCCCGGAAGCTTCCAAAGAGAGAGACCCGGGCTGGCCCCAGCCCCCTGCCCTCGCAGGGCAGGCTGGGAAGCACTAAGAACCCCGGCCTGGGAGGCCGCGACTCGGGGCCTAGTCCTTGCGCGGGGACTGTGGGTACATCTGAATAAACAGCCACCTCTCTCCCCATGGCAGCCTCAGTTTTCTGTTCTGTGAAATGGGTGGCAGGGGCAGAGTTCCCTTTTCAGTCTCTGCTGGGGGTGGTTCTGAGGCTCTATGGGAAAGCTCCGGGCAGCTGTGAGGCTGGGCGCTTATGAATTACTAGTGCTGAGGGGGGCAGATAACCGGGGGGGCATCCATGGGCCTTGTCAGGGTATGATGAAGTCCTGCACCCTGAGCTGTCTCCCTCCCTCCCCCCAGGTCACCGAGGGCTGGGGGAACTCAAAGGCACCCAGCTTTAAGGGTGGAAAGCGGCCCTGAGGCCCAGGGTGGAGTGAGGCTTTCCTGGGCACCTCCTCTGCACCAGCACTGCCCGGGACATTCAGAACCAATCACGTCGCAGAGTAGGCGGGCACCCACTTTGCCCATGTTGGGGCCAGTCTTGGAAGCACCCTGGTTCCCGTGAGCTTGTAGCAGGCCTGTTGAGTGTCGAGGGATGCTGGAGCAGCCTAAAGCTGCTAGGGATTGGGGGGAGCAGCCCGGGACCCAGCAGCTGCTGCCCCTCTCCCAGCCTGGGCTGGCCCCCGGGAAGCCCTCCTCGATGAAGGAGAGAGCCCTGCTTCTGTCACCCCTCCTGGCTAAATGAGGGCCAAGCCTCCACCTACCAGTGGAGCGACTGATAGGGGAGTTAGGGGAGAGCATCTCCGGGGGGGGGCTGCCCAGGAAGGAAAGTGGGGGTCGGAGATAGGAAACCAGCTCCGGGTATCCTGAGGGGGGATCAGCACTGCAACCCATGCCCTGTGAGCCCCAGGTGGAGGGTGGGGGCCTCACCCGGGCCACATCCTGAACCCTAATTTATAGGGAGAGTTTTAACCAAGTCCCAGACTGCTGGGGGGGGGGCAGCAGAGCACTTGGGAGAGACCAGGAAGGAAGGAAGGAGATGGAGGTGCTTCGGAATTGGAACCTCTCACCTTGATAAACCCCCACTTCCCACAGGAGTCCCTCAGAACTCTCACTTCCTGTCCAGAGAGCAGAATTCTT
Source organism: Myrmecobius fasciatus (assembly GCA_023553655.1). Classification (NCBI taxonomy): domain Eukaryota; kingdom Metazoa; phylum Chordata; class Mammalia; order Dasyuromorphia; family Myrmecobiidae; genus Myrmecobius; species Myrmecobius fasciatus. The sequence goes on from JAJPUD010005749.1 coordinate 31,929, forward strand.
CTCTCCTACAAAGCTTAGCTCAGGGCCACCACCTCCAGGAAGCCTTCCTTGCCTCACCTTGCTGGTGTCCTACCCGTCCACAATTTACCTTCTGTGATCTTCATCAGAATATGTGTTGAGTCCTCCCAGTAACTTAAGCTTCCTGAGGGCAGGGACTACTTAATATTTTTTGGCTTTGTATCCTTGGCCCTAACACAGTGTTTAGTGAAGTGAGTTGAAGTTTAATGTCACTGATCTGTGCCCACCTTTGCCACCTGGAGGTTTTACCACCTTTAAGCAGCCAGGCTTGAAAGAGTTTGAATACGTGATTGTGATGGAATGCTGCTGCGCTGTAAGAAACGAGCTCATTGGTTTAAAAAAAACATGGAAAGACTTACACAGAGAAATGAAAAGTGAAATGAGCAGAACCAAGAGAACGTTGTATAGAGTAAAGCAATATTGTTTTAAGAATGACTTTGAGCCTTGCACCTCAGTTTCCTCCTCTGTAAGTAAAGGGGACCCAACCAGCTGGTTTCAAAGATTCACCCCCTCCAGGCCAAATGTGACCTCAGACCATTACTATGCAAATCCCAAGCAAGCCATCCAACCTCTCTCTGCCTCAGTTTCCTCAAGTGTAAAATGGAGATCAAGAAAGCAAGTACTTCTCAGTTGTTGTGAAGATAAAATGAAATATTTGTAAAACACAGTGGGCAGCACATGGTAGATGCTTAATAAATGTGTTTCTTTCCCTCTTATTTTCTTTCTTTTCCTCCTCTCTTCTCCCTTCCTCTCCTCCTTCCTCCCTCCTTCTCTCCCTTTCCTTCTTCCTTTCTTCCTTCCTTCACTTCTTTCCCTCCCCCTTTTCTCCTTCCTTCCTTCCCTTCTCTCTTCCTCCCTCCCTTCCTTTCTTTCCTTCTTTCCTTCCTTCCTTCCCTTCTCCCTTTCTCCCTTCCTTCCTCCCTTTCCTTCTTTCTTTCCTCCTTCCTTTACTTTTTTCCCTCCCTCCTTTCTCTCCTCCCCTTTCCCTTCCTTCCTTCCTTCTTCCTTCCTTTCCTTCTCCCTTCTTTCCTCCTTCCCTCCCTCCCTTATCTTTTTTCCTTCCCTCTTTCTCTTCCTTCTTTCCTTCCTTCCTTCCTATCCAGTGATATCTATGAGAAAAAACCAAGCCTTTTTGTTGTCCCTAAAATAGGTCATGTCCTCGTCATCTCCAAGTCTTTGTCCATGTTGCTTCCCCCAGAACCCACTTTTTCTATCCAAACTCTACCCATCCCTACATCCTTGATAGACCTGCTCTGACTCTTCCTACCCAAAGCCATTTCTCCACCCTTTGATTTAGCCAAAGTCCCTTTCAGTTCTAATCTTCTATTAAACAATTCAATTCAATCAACATTTATTAGACACCATCTGTATGCCGGGGATTATGGAAAGATTAGACAAAAGGCAGGTCCCTGTGCTCATGAAGTTTGCAATCTAGATTTTGTGGAGAATTTTAATGTGTGTCCTTCGCACTCATAGGATATAAAACCAGAAGAAACTGGGGATGATCTAGTCCAATGTCTTCATTTTAAAATTGAGACCCAATGCTAATAACTAGCATTTATATAGTACCTACTGTATGCTGGGCACTGTGCTTAGCACTTTACAATTTGATCCTCACAATAACCATGACTGGGAGGTGCTGTTATTATCCCCTTTTGATAAATGAGGAAACTGAAGAAAGAGGAAGTTGAGTAACTTGTTCAAAGCAAGGAAGTGTCTGGGGCTGAATTTGAACTCAGGTTCTTGGCTCCAGCCTGACATTCTTTTCACAGCACCCTCCAGCTGCTCAGATTTAGATCCGGAAGGGAGGAGGGGAGCTTGGTGACTTCTTTGTATCTTATATAGCCTTAGAGAGCCGTCTACAGCACAGTCTCTTAAACTGTGGGTCATGACCTCATATGTTGTCTCATAAGTGAATGTGGGAGTCATGAAATGATGATTTATTACCAGTAAATGTCTGATTTGCATGCCTGTTTCATATACCTTTATACCCAGGGTTGTGTAAAAATTTATTTGGTGAAAAGGGAACCCAAGTGGCCAGAGTTTAAGAAGTCCTGCTCTAGATCATTAAGGAGCTTAAATTTGTCTCACCCAGGGTTACACAGTCAGTCTGTGTCAAAGGTGGGACTTGAACCCAGGTACTCTGAAATGGGCTTTTTTTGACTTGCACCACATAGGCACTTAATCATTGCAGATATAATTGAGTAAGTGAATGAACGAATGAATGAATGAATGGTTTGGGGTAAACGTAGGGCCAAAGGTACAACTCAAAGGGGGCACTCGGCCTGGGATGGGGTTGGGGTGGGGCGCGCAGGCCAAGAGCATCATCATCCGCCAAGAAGGTGGGTGGGGCAGAGGCAAGAGAGCCTGTCCCATATGACACAGCAGTGGAGCCATTCCAAAGTCAATAAACTCGGCTTTCTTCTGCCTGCAAGCAGAGAGTGACCACGCATCCGGGAAAATGGACCCGACCAAGGCAGAAGGTACTTGGCGAGGCGCTGACCATTGCCTTTTCACTGGTACCTTTGCCATCTGGCCAGCCCACTTCTGGCGGGGCTTCCCGGGCCCAGCTGTGCTAGGATGAGATCCCTGGAGATCCCGGTTTTCCTCCCCTCAGTCCATGCTTCTCCTACCTTTCCACCAGCATCCTGCAGAAAGGGAACGAGCCTCAGCTTGAATAAGGACAGACAGAGGGAAGCTCCCTTGGATCCTTGGGACAAGCCTTCCATCCAGGAAGGGTCAGGCGGAGAGAGGGATGAGGAACCTCATTCCTGCTGATTTACAGGCTGCCTGGCTGGGCTGCCCGCCCCCTGTCTCTCTTTGCCTCCGCTGTGTTCTGCATCACTTGCCAGATTAATCTTTCTAAAGCACAGCTCATGCCATTCTCTGGATCAAAAGCCTTTAATGGCTTCCTTTGCCCAAACAGGATCAAATCCAATTCTTCATCCTGGCACTTGTGATCCTCCCCTTTCTCTTCCCTTCCTTTCCCTTTCCTTTTCCTTTTTCCTTCCCTTCCCTTTTTCTTCCCTTCCTTTCCCTTTCCTTTTCCTTTTTCCTTCCCTTCTCTTCCTCTTCCTTTTCTTTTCCTCCCCTCCCCTTCCCCATCTCCTTCTCCCTTTAGCTTCCTTTCCCTTTCCTTTTTTCCTTCCTTTCCCTTCTCTTCCTTTTCTTTCCCTTCCCTCCCCTTCCCCATCCCCTTCTCTTTTCTTCCCCTCCCTTTCCTTTCTCCTTCCCTTCCTCTTCCTTTTCCTTCCCCATACCCTTCTCCTTTGAGCTTCCCTTTCCTTCCTTTTCCTTTTCCTTCCCACTCCTCCTTCCCCATCCTCTTCTCTTCTTTTCCTCTCCATTTCCTTTCTCCTTCCCTTCTCCCTCCCTTCCCTTGCTCTTCTAGGGCAGCTGGGTGGCACAATGGATAGAGCTTTCCCAAGCTGGAATCAGGAAAACTCATCTTTCTGAGTTCAACTCTGCCTTCAGATCCTTACAAACTCTGTGATCCTGGGCAAGTCCTTTAATTGTTTGCCTCAATTTCCTAAACTGTAACATGAGCTGCAGAAGGAAATGGCAACCCCTGCAGTATCAGGCCAAGAAAACCCCAAATGGGGTCACAGAGGCAGAGACGCCTGAGCCACAGCTCCTCCCTCATACGCTCCTGCACTCCCAGCGGCTGCATCTCATTAGGAGCCTTTACCCGTCCCTCACTCATTCCCACCCCGGGCCGTGCTCACAGGGTCTCTGCCCCCTAGAATGCCCTTCCTAGTGCCCTCTCTGCCATCCAGATCTCCTGTACAAGAGCCCTGGCTCTGGTGGCAAGGAATCTGGGGCTAACAGGTTGTGGGACCTTAGGCAAAACGTGGACTTTCTCTGGGTGGCCATTTCCTCTCGCAGGCTTCAAAGCTGCCCTGGCTCCGATGGCAGATGGTCACTCTGGCCCAAGGAGCTCTGGTCATCTCTCTTTGACCTCCTTCCTAAAGCTCTCACCGTTCACCCCTCTCCTTGTCCAGTGCCTCTAACACAAGGTGTGTAATAAGTGGGGGTTGCTTGGCTGGCATTTTCTGTTCCCACCCCCCAAGTGCCCGCACTCCCACCTAGCACCTCCCCCTCCAGGCTTCAGGAGCTGCTGCCTTGGCTGGAAAGAAGAGGTGCCCCGGTCCTCCTCTGGCCTTCAGCTTGAATGCCCTGGGCCTGTCCCAGCTGTGAGAGCCAAGGGCCAGGCTTGGGGCAGAGCGCCAGGCCCAACTCCTTTCCTGGCCCAGAGGGGCCCAACACCCCCAGTGACCCATCTCAGCCCTGGGCAAACTCATCCACTTCTCCAGAAGCTTGCCGCGGTCCAAACTCCCTGTCACAGGGAAGGACAGACGGACAGACAGCGGACCGACTCCGCTGGGCTGGGGAAGCTCCCGGGGCCTCCTCGGCCCAGGATAATGGATCACATTTGGCCTGTGGGTGTATTTTTCTCCAATCTGTCAGTCCTGACAGCGTTTTGGCACCTGATAACTCGAGATTTATGCCGAGGGCCCGGGAACGCACCATCCCCCCGGAGCCGCGGGGAGATGTTTCAGCGGGGCTCCCCTAATTAAAGAGACGGAGGGAGACGGACGGAGATTGATAGGTTTTGCAGGCAAGCATCTCACGCTCAATTTGATGGAATATAGATTGGCCTGGGACTTCTCTTAAACACATGTGGGCACGTGGGGCGGGAGAGGGGGGGAATGGGGGGAAGCTACTAAGGAGCCGGACACCCCTAGTCGGCCGGCTCCCTGATTGCAGGCTTCATCAGGAGGTCGGTGGGACCCTGCGGGTGGAGAGACAGGCTTTGACCCGGCCCTCAGGGCTCAGCAGAAAAGAAGACCTTCCCCTGGGGTCCCACCATGGCAAAGAGCTTCCGCTCCTCCTCAGCCATCTGGTCTACCCCGTCATGTTTGAGGTGAGGAACTGAAATCCAGAGACATCATGCGAGTTGGCCAAGGTCGCAGTACCAATAACCGCACCTCCTAGTAAACAGCAGTCATAAAGAGAAGACTGGAACCCAGATCCTGGGCCTCTTTCCATGGGACTGAGCTGGGCAGCGGTCCCTGGGGGGATAGGAGAGGCAGGCGCTCCTGCCCTGGCATTCAGCGGGCATCCTGGATGTGGGATGAGGGAAGGAGGAGGCCCAGGGCTCAGATGAACCAGCTCCGCGTGGCTTAGCCCCATGAGGGGTTAAATCTCGATTTGCTTCGCTGGAAATAAATTCAGAGTCATCAAATCACAGCTAATCCGTCCCCCCTCTCCCTTGCCAGGCCAAGGAGGACCTGGTAATGGGGAAGCCCAGGCAGAGAAAGAGTTTGCCCAGCCATGAAGGTCACCCAATTACCAGGCACCAGTTCCATGTGCTCATTCTCCTGGGAGCTCTAGGAGGCCATTGGGTTAATGTGCCAGGTTTCCAGTGCCAGTCACTCAGCTGCCCGGCTTAATTAAGTCACAGGTGACACGGCAGAGCCGCCAAGACCCCTCCTCCCTCCCCGCTCTCTCCCTTTGCCTTCCCCTCTCATTGGATCTCTCCATTACAAGAGCCGCCCTGCAAGCAGCCTCCGTGGACCTCCCCAGACCCGGGAGCCACTGCAAGGACCTGCTCAGGATGCACATGTATTCCTGCATCTCCTGCATGCTCGGGGGCATTTTCAAAGTCGCCCCATATGTGTGTATTTGCAATGAGGCGTCTGCCTTAGTATCCACTGAGCAGGAAGTGATCCACAAGGAGGCCTTTGGCACATTTGGGAGAGAAGCTATCGAGTCTGTGCAAGGATCAAGATTATTCTCTCAAAGAGCACAAAAAAGGGTCAAAACCGCCGATCCAGACTGTCGGTGGGCCCGGACGGCCAGTCTCCTGGTCTGTGAAATAGGCAGGAGGGCGCTGCCTGCTCCCAGAGGGTGAGGGTCAGACAGAACAGGAGGCGCTCGGCCAACCTTCGGGGGCACTGATGCCATTCCCAGAAATCCTGCAGCGCCCTGGGGGCACCACACCGGGGGCACTCCAGGAGGGAGGGGAGTCACTGCCCAGTTGCCTCTGAGCCAGCCATGAGAGCTCAGAAAGCCCACGAGAGCTCCACGACTCTCAGTGGGGGCCAGGGACTGATACAGGGCCCGGACTTCTCAACTGATTACCAAGGGCAGGAGGGAAGGCGTACACAGGGTGAGATCAGTAATAATCCAGCCAGGTTTCCTAGATGTCTGGGACCCAGGCATAGGACATGCCCAGTGAGAGACGGGGAGGGAGAGGACCCATGGAAGGACCTGAGAGGCATCTAACTAATCCTTAGGGTCAAAGCTGAGAGGGACCTTAGGAACCAGAGTCTAAACCTCTCATTTTACAGATGAGGGGACTCAGGTCATTAGCTCACTCCTCTCCATTTCCCCACCCTCCAAACACAAATTCTGTCTCCAATAATTCTTCAGTTGGGTTAATTTGCTGGTTCATGGAGTAATCCATTGGATCAAGAGTCAGAGAACACAGGCTTAAGTCCCAGTTCTGCTATGAATTTGTGGTAAGCTCCTTCCACTCTCTGGGCCTCAGTTTACTAATAAAGGGATTGGAAGGGCCTTAAAGTCCCTTCCAGTTCTGACAGCCTTTTTGGTAAATTCTGGGACCTCTGGTTCAGAGTAACGAGCAGGAAGATTGCTCTCCCTTTTGTGTCCTCCTTTTCAAAGCTGATGACTTTCAAGCAGCAAGAAACTGACCCTGAGGCCCTCAGCCTGCATAGGGATCTAGAGAGGAAGGAACCTTTGTCCTAGAATTCAAAATGAAAACCAAAGAATCTCAGGAGTGGAAGCAATCAATCAACACGTGCTTATTATGGACCTACTGTGTGCCAGACGATGGGGAGGCAAGTGCAAAGGATGAAGCAGTCCCTCGCCACTGTGAGCTCACGTTCTGGGAGAGGAGATAGCAAGGTCAAATATGGACACATTTGGGTAAAGAGAAATACAGACGAATGACCTCTCTGGGCCTGTCTCATTTATAAAAGAAGTTTGAACTCTATGGTCTCCAAGGTTCTTTCTAGGTCTAAGTACACTATTACTATCACTACTACTACTACTACTATTACTACTACTACTACTACTACTACTACTACTACTATTACTCCTCCTCCTCTTCCTACTGCTACTTCTATTGCTACTGCTACTACTACTATTATTACTACTACTTACTACTATTACTAACACTACTATTACTACTACTATCACTACTATTACTACTACTATCACTATTAGTATTACTATTAACTACTACTATTACTATTACTAACTACAACTATTACTACTAACACTACTATTACTATTAATACTATTATTACTACTATTACTCTTACTATTGACTACTACTATCACTACTTCTACTACAATTATTACTATCACTACCACACTATTACTACTACTACTAATTATTATATTACTACTACTACTAATTACCACTATTACTATTACTACTAGTATCACTATTACTATTACTACTGCTACTATTACTACTATTATTACTACCACCATTACTATTGCTACTGTTGCTACTATTACTATTAATACTATGATTACTATTACTACTGCTACTACTACTACTACTATTAATATTACTACTAACTACTACTAATTATTATTACTACTACTACTACTATTACTTACTGTAATGTAAATTACTTACTGTGTGTCAGGCACTTTAAAATGATCTCATTTGCTCCTTATTGGTTGTTATTAACAATTGTATTAAAAATACCATTATTTCCACTTTACAGCTGAGGAGACTGAGGCAAATAGAGGTTAAGTGTTATTGCCCAGGGTCATACAACTAGTAAGTGTCTGACCTTGGATTAAATTGAAGTCTTCCTGATGCCAGGCCCAGTATTTTAACCACTGCACCACCTAGCTGCTCCTGAAATGATGAGTATGATCATTGGTGGAATTGGTTTCATCATTTATCCAAACTCATTTTGACCACAATGGAGCGAATTATAGCCTGTGCATCCACATTTGTTACAGATAAAATAGGAGAGAAATGATATTGATGATTTCATGTGATCTTTCAAACTAAGTCATTGTACACTCTGACACTAGATGAGATCTATGTAAAAGTGAGCTCAGGAGACACTGGTGAGGAAAAAACATAATTTGTGAAAATTCGGCATCAAGAAACAAAAAGTCTCACTTTTCGATATCATGGCTATATGACTAAAGAAGCCGATGGAAATGTTTACAATCGTAGGAAAGCTTGCTCTAAATCACTAAAAAGGAGACAAATATCAACCAAAATAAAGTTGCTTCTTGTACCCTGTTAACTGGCCAACAAGGTGGAAGCTGTCAATTCTAAAGCAACCACGAGCATGGTGATATCCCTTTGGTGAAGCTGCAAATTGGTCATATCTGGAACAAAAAATCTGCCCCCAAATCACCTACTTGCTCATATCTCTGACCCTGAGACCTTCCCCCTTTGGGGAAATGCCTCAAGAAAGTCAGTGACAGACAGGAAGGTCTTAGACACATGGAAACATTAATAATAATAGCACTTTCTTAGGCTAGCTGAAAAACTGGAAACAAAGCAGCTGACCCTTAGCACATGAATGTAATGGTGTGTTACTGTGTCAAAGGAAACGTTAAATACAAGAAATTCAGAGAAACATGTGAAGACTTGTAGGAACTCATGCAATGGAAAATGAGCAGAGTCAGAAGAACAGTATACACAAAGCCTACAGTAATATAAATTATAAAAGTAAAATAAATAGAGAATGACTCTAAAATTAAACCACAACATATAAATGGAAGATTCCCAGCTTGGCTCTAGAAAAGGAAATGCACTTTCTAGTTTTTGTTGGAAAAGCAGGGAATTTTGGGTAGGGGCTTCATGGTGTCAGTGAGGACTGAAGTGAGGATGAAGAATGAAAACAGTGGGCCCTGGCAGGGAGGGGATGTTGGGCCCCTGTTATCAATCAGGAGAGACATGAACTCTTGTCAGCCTGATAGTTTGACCTGCCAAGCTGATGCCTTCGAGCCAGGGAATGTGAGAGAAATACTTTGGAGGGACATTCCCAGTGAGCTTGGGAGCGTGGGGAGGGGGCAACTGGAGACAAAGGTCTCACCCTGCCTAGGGCATTGCTCAACTCATAAAGCTTGCCTTGAAGAGAGGCATCCTTATTTCTCTTATTTATTTTTTCCCCCAAACACTCAGAAAGTTCTATTGCATTCTGGGATGGGGAAGGAGCCTGGGGATTGCTACTCCTTCTCTTTTATAAATGGATAAACTCAAATAAGATGTGGGGAAATGCTAGAGAGGATCATATAGCTAGAACTAAAGCAGAATTCTTTTATTTTTTTAATTGAATAGGATTTTATTTTTTCCAATTAAAAAGACAATTTTCAACATTCATTTTTTGAAAGATTTGAGTTCCAAATTTTTCTTCCCTCTTCCCAAGATGGCAAGAAAGAGTAGAATTCTTAATTTCATCTCTTTCCTTTTTTTTCTGTTCTATGGCCATACTTTTCCAGAATTCCTTGATAGGAAGGGGAGATCATAAAGAAAAATAGAGACAGCATTGCTCTAAGTTCTGCCCTAAAGACTTCAATTCAGTCCTTTCCATGAACATCGGACAAGGATAGTGGATGTAGATGTATAACTTATATGAAATTGCTTGGCTCCTCAATGGAGGAGGAGAAAGGAAGGAAGCATGGGGAGAATTTAGAACTCAAAAGATAAAAAAGAATCTTAAAAATTGCTTTTATATTTTATTGGGGAAAAAACCCAAAATATTAAATCATAAAAATGATGAGGATAGTAGAAAAAAGCTGTTAGTCAAAAAGGGGGCAAATTTGGATTTGGGTACCGGTTTTACCCCTAACTTACTATCTGGTCTTGGGCCAATTATTTTATATCTTTGGTTGGAAGTTGGTATTCCAGTAGTCAGGAAAAATAAGATACAAACTTATTTGCCCTTTGGGGTGGTCTCTGAAGCAGAGCTCTAGATGCTTCTTTGTAGGAGGTAGAAATGATGGCCTAAATGGAAATAGAATGCTTTGGAACTGATGGCCATGAAACAAGGAGGAGACCTAGGTCGGGATAAGAGTAAGCAGAAGCTCACCTCTCCCCATTCATGTTGGTGCCCCAAATGGAGCCCAAATTTCTACTTTTTTGGTAGGAGATTTCTATCTTCTGGGCTGGGATGGAGGCAGCAAGCTTTGGAACTGGTGGCTGGGGAGATGAGCTTTCCCCTCATGACCTTGCAGGCTGGAAGGAGCACAGAACAACCACCCAGATAACTATAATCGACAGTATTACTTGGTAAGAGCATCTGAGGGTACAGAGGGTTATGGGATACCAGGAGAGGAAGCTTGTTACCCATAGGGGATGTCATGAAAGAGTTCACAGAGGTGACATCAGATGAGGGAGCTTACACGACTCCAAAGGACTGGTAGCTAAACTTGGGGCCCACCCTCTAACCAAGAGGAGACCCATTTTGGGCTACAGCCCATGTGGGAATTTGTTTTGCTTGACTATACGTATTTGTTACAAAGATTTGTTCTTTTTTTTCTTTTCCAGTGTGGGAGAGGTGAGAGGTAACAAATTTTAAAAAATAAAGGAAGGAGTTTAATGGGCAAAGGAGGGAGGGGGGTAGTATGAGTAAAGACATAGGTATGTTTGGGGGACAAAAAGCATTTCAGTTGGCTGGAGTGTAGGGGATTAAAGGGGAATATTTTGTCTGAAAACGCTTTGCGGCACCAGGTTTTTTAAAAAATTTATTTATTTTTTATTAAAGCTTTTTATTTATGATACATATGCATGGGTAATTTTTCAACACTGACCCTTGCAAAACCTATTCCAAATTTTCCTTACCTAACCCCCACCTCCTCCTCCAGATGGCAGGTAGTCTAATACATGTTAAATATGTTAAAATATATGATAAATCCAATATATGTGTACATATTTACACAGTTATCTTGCGGGTACCAGGTTTTGAAAGGCCTTTAATAGTGGGCCACTGAGGATAGGGATGTTTGAGATGACGGACTCTGTGTCTGATGGAGCTGTGAGGGCTGGATGAGAGAGAGATGGACACACAGATAGAAAATGTTACGGGGGAGAAGCCCACTGAGATGGGACTGGGACTATCCACACTTAGTGGGGTGATAATGGGAAGACAGGAAGAATAGGGGAGGGGGCCTGGGGCAGGGTAGCTGCAGGACTTGGTGACTGATGGAGAAGGAGAGGTGAAGGAGAGGGAAGCTGGGATTTTTGGAAGATGGCAATATCACTGATAGAACCAATGGGACTAGAAGAAGGGCTAGGTCTGAGGGGGAAATAACAAGCTCACATGAGGCTCCCACCCCAGAAAAAGTTGTTACTGCCATTATCTCAGTGAGGTTGCCAAGAAGGTTAAGGGGGGCCACTGTCGCCATGGGGACAGTCTCTCTCCTTACACATCTGTCCCTGAAACCCAGGGAGGCCAGACTGGCATTCGGACAGCATTCCGGGAACCAGATGGGGAGAGGTAATTGGGAGTGACAGCAACAGCACAGCTATGGGCAATGGCCAGGACAGAGATGGGGGAGGAGACCAAAGGCAGAGTCTGGACTAATGTGGCTTCCCTTGGACTAATGTGGCTTCAGGGCCGAGGGGATGTTCTTCCTGGGATTCAAGGACAGCAACTGAAGGCAAGGGTCCCAGGGACAAGACCCAGTGGGCACCAGACCATTCTTCCTATGTCTGAGGCTCCAAAGTACCCAGATGAACCACTGAAGTGGGGAAGCTGGTGAATTACAGACTTTTAAAGCAGGAAGTGACCTCGGGTCATGGCTGAGCCAGAGCCCTTCTTCTCACCCTATGGATAGCAGAGAAAGCTTACAGCCCAGAGAGGTCACAAAGGGGCAGAGCTGGCACTCAAACCCAGGTCTTTGGATTCCACCCTACCACGCAAGAGATGGTGTTGAACGTTCAGAGAGAAGCCGATGAGGAATCAGGACACCCAGGCTTCAGTCCTGGCTGGCCATGGGACCTGAGCAAATTGCTTCCCCGCTCCTTCCAACCAGGGTGTTCTTAGGGAGATGCAGTGGATAGAAGCCTGGACTTCAGGAAGACTTGAGTTCAAGTCTTTTTTTTTTTTTTTTGACATATATTGTCCATGTGATCCTGGCCAAAGGTAACAGACTGGGTCTACACAACTCCTCAATAAAGCTGAATCAGATAAATAAAAAACAAATAAAAATACAACAAGACAGGAAATGTTAGTTTGAGGTTTTCTAAGTCAGTCTTGTGGCCAACAAGGGGAGTTTTTACTTGATGGACACCAATGGTCCACTTCCTAAGATTGCACATTGCAGAGAAGATGCCCCCTGCTCTGTAGAGGGGAACCCCTCACCTAAGAGTTCCCTGCAGATCGTTTTCTTTTCCCTCTGAGAGGAATCTCTGGTCAGGGCCTGTTGTCTCATTCCTGATCTCTTCTGCTGTCATTATCAACCCTGTACCCATCGGGAACACCCCTGCCACTTGGATGGTTGCCCTATTAAAAATATTCAAAACCTCTCCATGGCATATGGGTTGGAGTCTGTATTCCTTGTCCAGGCATTCAAGGCTCCCCATTCACAATTCAGCCCCCAATCTTCTATCCTGATTATCTATGTATCTCTGTATATATGTATGTGTATAATTATCTACCTATTCCATCCATCCATCCATCCATCCATCTATTCTATCTATCCATCCATCCATTCATCTATCTATCTATCCATCCATCTCTCTCTCTCTCTCTCTCTCTCTCCCTACCTACATCTGTACATACTTTGTCTCTTACAACCCATGGTGGAAAGAACCAGGATTCAGTTAGAGTTAGGATCCTGGCTTGAGTATCTGGGTGACATTGGGCAAGATGCTTCAGCACTGTGGGTCTCAGTTTACTCATCTATAAAGTGAGGAGATCCCTGCAAAAGGAGAAAACTCACTTAGGACCAGGAACTAACTAGAAGCTCTTCGGAAAGCACTGTAGGTATGTGGGGCAGCCAGTTGGTGCAAAGGCATGAGGAGATGGGAGTGTCAGGTGGGCCTGGCCTGGCCTGGGCAGCAAGTCTGGAAAGGTGGCAGGCTGCAGCCAGATGGTGGAAGGGGTTCAATTACAAGCAGGCTTGGGAGTCCACTGGTATAGCAGAAAGTTCTCTCCACCAGTGCAGGTCAGCACTGTGTCTAAGAGAGGCTGCCTATAGCCCTGAAGGTTTAAAGGTCACACAGCCAGTATTTGGCAGGGGCCAAATCTTGAACCAAGTCTTCCTGGCTTCAAGACTAGCTCTATTTTCCTCAATAATATTTTTCCCCAATTACATGTAAAGATAATTTTCAGCATTCATTTTTGTAAGATTTTAGTTCCAGTTTTTTTTTCCTTTTTTCCCCTTTCTCTCCCCTTCCCAAGGCAGCCAGCAATCTGATATAGATTAAACATATGCAATCATTTTAAATGTATTTCCATATTAGTCATGTTGTGAAAGAAAAATCAGAACAGAAGGGAAGAACCATGAGAAGGAAAAACAAAAACAAAAGGTGAAAATACTATGCTTTGATCCACATTCCATCTCCATAGTTCTCTCTTTGGATGCAGATCCTATTTTTCCATCCCAAATTGATGGGAATTGTCTTAGATCATTGTATTGCTGAGAAGAGCTAAGTTTGCCACTGTTGATCATCACATTATCTTGTTGTTGTTGTATATAACTTTTCCTGGTTCTGCTCACTTCACTTTGTATCAGTTCATATAAGTCTTTCCAGGCTTTTCTGCAACCAGCCTGCCCATCATTTCTTATAGAACAATAATATTATATTATATTCCTATAACACAACTTATTCAGCCATTCCCCAACTGATGGGCATCCACTCAATTTCCAGTTCTCCAGGCTAGCTCTTTATGATGCTTCAGTGTTTGTATGTGAGCCTAGAAGGACCAGGGAGCCCTTGAAGCTTCTTGAGCAGGAGGATAGTGATATGGTCAGACCTGTGTGGGAGAGAGGAATACACATCTGTGATCTTTGAATCTGAAAGAGACTGAAGTTGACAGATGTTTGGAGCTTGGGGGTTTGAGCTGCAGAATTAATACAGAGTAGATGTCCAAGCTAAGTGCAACATCTCTATGGTAAGTTCCTGAGAGCAGGGGAACACCGGGCTCTCTAAGGAGGGGACGATTGGGAATGAAGCAAGTCAAAGCTGCCGGGGGAGCAGCAGTATGAGTGGGCCCCTGAAGAGTTGTTGCATTTTAAGCCCAGGAAAAAAGAAAAAGAAAACCATGACATTTCTTTGGCAGCTGAATAGTGCAATGGATGGGAGATGGGAGAGATTGTAGGGAGGGACAGCAGCTAAGAGGCCCTTGTCCCAGTTCAGGTGCAAGGGCGAATTGGGCTTTGCATGATGTTCTACAATCCTTGGCGGCTCTCCCCGGGAGAGCCCTTCTAGATGAACACTCCCATTTTTGTCACAGATCTCGGACCTGGAGTCAGGAGACCTGCGTTCAAATCCAGCCTCAGACACTGACTAGCTGTGTGACCCTGAGCAAGTCACTTCACCTTGTTTGCCTCCTGAGCCAGAGAAGGAAATGTCCAATATCTGTGCCAAAAAAACCCCAAATGCGATCATGAAGAGGGGGCTACAACTGAAATGATTGAACAAGTTTTATGGCGGGAGGAGCAGAAGTGGAGATGAGCTGGGGAAAGGGCCAGGCGATCTGGCTGCTATCTGGGTATGGCCCCTCTCCCCTGTTAGCCCCTAGCTCTCCGAGTTTGAGTCCTTGGCACATTGCTCCCCCCTCTCCAGAGCAGGGGGCCAGCCCCCATCCCTCCAACACGTTCATGACTAAATCAACAACAGCTTCTTGCAGTTTGGGGCCTCTCAATCCAGCCCCACTTGAGACCTATTTACTGAGTCATAAACTCCTCCGATAGCCAGTTATCACCCAGCAGAGACACCCAGGGGGAGGAAGGGCTGGGGAGGAAGGGCTGGGGGGCAGCGGCAAGATTAGAGGGAGGGGAGACTGACTTTGCCGGGGAACACGGCTGTTGTGACAGGACGGCTGCCCTTTATGACTTCTCTGCTTCCAGATGAAGGCTCTGGGCTCCTTAGTGGGTAGGAGGGGCGTCCATAAAGTCACGAGCAGGACTGGCAGAGCCGGAGAGACCCGAGGCCAGGGCCTGCAAGCTTTTGGCTTTAAAGAGCTCGGACTCCAAGGCTCCCCTGGACCACAAGGGTGGGACTCGCATCCTTGCTAAGCTGGAAGGAGCCGTTTCTTTTTACTGCTCCATTTTCAGGAGGTAAACAATAGATGCCAGAACATAAGCAAAGGAGAAGTGGACCTGGGTTCAAATACTGGCTCTAACCCTTATCATTAGTAACCATGCTAACAGCCAGCATTTAGGAGGCCCTCAAAGGATGGAGCCGTTTACACAGCATCTCACTGGATCCTGGCAAGAATCCCAGGTGCTACCCTTTCCTCCATTTTACTGATGAGAAGATGTAGACTGAGGAAGCAGAGGTGACACGGTTAATAAGCGCCCACGTTTTCAGGAGGGAACCAAGTGTGGTGGGGGATGGGCAGTGGGGAAGGTAGAGGTCCAGGAGACAGTGGAGCTTGTTCCCTGGGGATTCCCAAGGGTCCAATGGGAGAGGAAGTAGGCGGGCTCAACGATAATGGAGAGAAGAGCCTGGCAAGTGGGGGGAGTTGACTTAGAGCATCATCAGAGAAAGACTGAAGAAGTCCTAGAGCTAATGTGGTGGGTAGATGAAGAGTAAATCCTACTTTCCATGGGATGGTGCTAAGGACACCAGGCTGGCCTGAAGTCTGCCCTTTCTCACCTAAAACTCTATGATCCTTGGAGTCATTATTTACCTCGAGATAATTTGTTCAAATCATTTAAACACGTATTTATTAAAGGCCTGCATAGAACACATATAAATATGCCAGGTATGGAGGGAGATAAGAGTATAGATAGGACACACGGCCCCAGTCCTCAGGGGCTTATGGTTAGTTTGGGAGATAAATCACATGTACAAGTAATCACATTAAAAAGAAAGTTGGTCCAATGCAGAGGATGCTGGGCTTGGAGTCAGGAGAACCTGGGGTCAAATCCCTCTTCAGGTATTTATTAGTTGTGTGACTCTGAGCAAGCCTCTAGCTTGTGCCTCAGTTTCCTCATCTGCACTGATGGATTTGGTGACCTCAGACTCTGGATCTGGAGGCCTCTCATTATAGAGGACAGCTTCATAAAGTAGCTAGAACTAAAGTAGCCGGGACTGTCCCAATCCTCAGGGAAAATAAGGGGCAAGAATGGGCAGATCTTTGCATGGTTTCCTGTAGAAAACTATAGAGAAGAACACAAGGTTCATTTGTATGACTCTCTTGTTGCTTACAGAGAGGCTCTTGACTTAGCAGAGGAAGTTTAAAAGGCTTTGTCCAACCCAGGGTCTTTCATGCATGGTGAGGCCATACCAGATTCTTGGTAAATGTAACCACGGAAGCATAAACCAAGGAGATGGATGTTCACATCCATTTGCTATCATCATAGAGGATGTTCTACTCAGGGTACCAAAGGAAGAGGGACTCCTCATATCAGGGATTCTTGACTCAAGGCCCATCAACTTGTTTTTTAAAAATCATTTTGAAAAAAAATTTTTAGTATACTTTGTTTTCTTTGCAACTTGATGTATTTGTTATGTGTGTAAAAATATTCTTCTGAGAAAGGGTCTATAGGCTTCACTGGATGGTCTAAGTTTATATATAGTGAGAATATCTAGAGTTTTCTATATAATATTGTGCTGATTTCATCAAGCCCAAGAACATTACTGGGTCTGTTTAATGATATCTGTGATAACTCAAAAAGAATCAGGCTAACAATCCACAATGGATTGCTAAATGGATGAAAAATGCCTATTATCAACACTGTGACATAAAGTTGGATAGTCAGTCCTCTGAGTTAGTACATAAGTACTAATTGATCTGAGACAAACATTTTCAGATGGTCCCAGAATCAAATGGGGGAACAAAGTGGGTTGTATTGCATAGGAATCTATGCGATAAAAAAAAATTATCCAACTTGATCCTTGGTGCAAAAACCTATCTTTTGATTTTTCCTGCTTAAAAATAAGTTATCCAGCACAGTAGACAAAGTACTGGGTCTGGAATCAGGAATATCTGAGTTTAAATCCAATCTTATGCACTAGTTGTGTGATCCTGGGCACGTCACTCATTTCTATTTGTCTCAGTTTCCTCAACTGTGAAATGGGGATATTTCACAGGATTGTAGTAAGGGCCAAATGAGATAATAAAGCACTTAGCACAGTGCCTGGCACATAGTAAGTGGTACACAAGTGTTAGATAGAACATGTTAGAGGCCCAGATGGAGGTATAGGAGAGCACTCTGCTTCTCCCTCTGCCTACACAAGCACTTTCATTTCAGTTATTCCAGCTGGGAGTCCAGCATAAGTTCTGGACCTCTGCAGATGAGCTGGCAGCTCTGTGTGTCAGGGCCTTCTTTGGTCCCCTCTCCGTGGGCTTCCCCCATCTTTTTAACCCTCTCTTTTTTTTTAATTAAAGCTTTTTATTTGTATAACATATGTATGGGTAGTTCCCCAGCATTGATCTTTACAAAGCTTTCCGTTACAAGTTTTACCCCCAGTCCCCTCCCCTCCCCTAAATGGCAGGAAGTCCATGACATGTTAATAATGTTGAGTTACTTGACAAGTTATGCAAGAAAAATCCTATCTACAAGAAAAAAAAAGAAAATCACAGAAAGGCAACACAATGCAAGCAAATGTCAATAGAGATCATGAAAATGTTACGTTGTGGTCCATATTTCATTTCCCTCTCTCTGGGTGTATATGGTTTTCTTCAGTGAACAATTGGAACTGGTTTGAGACAATTCTTTGTTGCAGAGAGCCATGTCCATCAGAATTGATCATCATGTAATACTGTTGTTGCTGTGTAAGATGATCTCCTGGTTCTGCTTGTTTCACTTAGCATCAGTTCATGCAAGTCTCTCCAGGCCTCTCTGAAATCGTCCTGCTGGTCATTTCTTACAGAACAATAATATTCCATAACATTCATATACCATAATTTATTCAGCCACTCTCCAATTGATGGGCATCCCTTCAGTTTCCAGTTTCTAGCCACTACAAAAAGGGCTGCCACAAACATTCTTGCACATGTGGGGCCCTTTCCCTCCTCTAAGATCTCTTTGGGATATAGGCCCAGTAGAAACACTCCTGAGTCAAAGGGTATGCACAGTTTGACAACTTTTTGAGCATAGCTCCAAATGGTCGGATCCATTCACAGTTCCACCAACAATATATTAGTGTCCCAGATTTCCCACATCCCCTCCAACATTCATCTTTATCTTTTCCTGTCATTTTAGCCAATCTGACAGGGGTGTAGTGGTACCTCAGGGTTGTCTTAATTTGCATTTCTCTGATCAATAGTGATTTGGAGCAACTTTTCATATGACTAGAGATGGTTTTAATTTCATCATCTGAAAATTGTCTGTTCATATCCCTTGACCACTTATCTATTGAAGAGTGGCTTGAATTCTTATATATATGAGACAGTTCTCTATATATTTTAGAAATGAGACCTTTATCAGAACCATTAAATGTAAAGATGATTTCCCAATTTGATGTTTCTCTCCTAATCTTGTCTGCATTAGTTTTATTTGTACAGAAACTTTTTAACTTAATATAATCAAAATTATCTATCTGGTGTTCAATTAGGAGTGCCAGATCTTCTTTGGACATAAATTTATTCCTTCTCCACAGGTCTGAGAAGTAAACTATATTACGTTCCTCTAATTTGTTTACTAAATCACTCTTTATATCCAGATCATGAACCTATTTAGATCTTATCTTGGTATGTGGTGTTAGGTATGGGTCAAGCCCTAATTTCTTCCACACTAGTTTCCAATTTTCCCAGCAGTTTTTGCCGAATAGTGAGTACTTATCCCAAAAACTGGGGTCTTTGGGTTTATCAAACACTAAATTGTTAAGGTTATTGCCTAGATTGTCCTGATAACCTATCCTGTGCCACTGATCCACTGCTCTATTCCTTAGCCAGTACCAAATGGTTTTGATGACCGCTGCTTTATAATACAGTTTTAGATCTGGTACAGCAAGGCCACCTTCATCTGCCTTTTTTTTCATTAATCCCCTTGAGATCCTTGACCTTTTGTTCTTCCAAATGAACTTCGCTACTATTTTTTCTAGATCTGTAAAATAATTTCTTGGGAGTTTGATTGGTATGGCACTAAATAAGTAGATTAGTTTGGGTAGTATTGTCATTTTTATTATGTTGGCTCTGCCTACCCATGAGCACTTAATGTTTTTCCAATTGATTAGGTCTGATTTTATTTGTGTGGAAAGTGTTTTGTAGTTTAGTTCGTATAGTTTCTGACTTTTCCTTGGCAGATAGATTCCCAAATATTTTATCCTATCATCTGCTATTTGGAATGGAATTTCTTTTTGTATCTCTTGCTGCTGAACTTTGTTGGTAATATATAAAAATGCTGATGATTTATGTGGATTAATTTTGAATCCTGCCACTTTGCTAAAGTTGTGAATTGTTTCTAGTAGTTTTTAAGTTGAGTCTCTAGGGTTCTCTAAGTATACCATCATGTCATCTGCAAAGAGTGATAATTTGGTTTCTTCATTACCTACTCTGATTCCTTTTATCTCTTTTTCTTCTCTTATTGCCGAAGCTAACATTTCTAATACAATATTAAATAGTAATGGTGACAGTGGGCAGCCTTGTTTCACTCCTGATCTCATTGGGAATGGTTTTAGTTTGTCTCCATTACATATGATGCTTGCTGATGGTTTTAAATAGATGCTACTGATCATTTTAAGGAAAAGCCCATTTATTCCTATACTCTCTAGTGTTTTTAATAGGAATGGGTGTTGGATTTTGTCAAAGGCTTTTTCTGCATCTATTGAGATAATCATATGGTTTTTGTTAGTTTGGTTATTAATATAATTAATTATGCTGATAGTTTTCCTAATATTGAACCAGCCCTGCATCCCTGGTATAAATCCTACTTGGTCATGGTGTACTATCCTGGGGATGACTTTCTGTAATCTCATTGCTAATATCTTATTTAAAATTTTTGCATCAATATTCATTAAGGAAATTGGTCTATAGTTTTCTTTCTCTGTTTTCACCCTACCTGGTTTAGCTATCAGCACCATATCAGTCTCATAGAAGGAATTTGGCAGTATAGCTTCTGTCCCTATTTTCTCAAATAGTTTGTATAGTATTGGAATTAATTGTTCTTTGAATGTTTGGTAGAATTCACATGTAAATCCATCTGGCCCTGGAGATTTTTTCTTAGGGAGTTGGTTAATAGCTTGTTCTATTTCTTTTTCTAATATGGGGCTATTTAAATAATTTATATCCTCTTCTGTCAACCTGGGCAATCTATATTTTTGTAGATATTCCTCCATTTCATTTAGATTATCAAACTTACTGGCATAAAGTTGGGCAAAGTAACTCCTAATTATTGCTTTAATTTCCTCTTCATTGGAGGAAAGTTCTCCCTTATCATTCTTGAGACTGACAATTTGATTCTTTTTTCCCCTGCTGGTGCTCACATGAACAGTTGCCACGTGCAGCCTGTGCCCACCCCACAGTTATTAAAGCAATCCCTCAGCTTCCTGCAGGCTAAATAATGCCAGGGCCTTAAGTCTATTGCTCGGCAATAAGAGTTCCTCTCACTGAACCATCCTTAAGGTTTACAAAGCACTTTCTTCATAACAACTTTGGGTCAGTATTTTTTTTTTTTGCTGAGGCAATTGGGGTTAAGTGACTTGCCCAAGGTCACACAGCTAGGGAATGTTAAGTGTCTGAGACCAGATTTGAACTCAGGTCCTCCTGACTTCAGGGCTGGTGCTCTAACCACTGCACCACCTAGCTGACCCTTGGGTCAGTATTACAAGCATTACTTCCCTCGCCCCACTCCACCTCCTCTCCCAATTTTATAGATGAAGAAATTGAGCCTGAGAGAGAATGATCTTCTCCAACGCACTACCCCAGCTCTCCTGGTGCCATCCCCAGGGCTGGCACTACCCCAGCTCCCCAGGTGCCATCCCTGGGGCTCCTCCTCCTCTATCTAGTAGAGGCTTGCTGGCCACATGGCTCAAGGTAAGCCAGCTCTGGTAAGGAGCTCATTGCACTTACTCCTGGGGCGCTTAGCCTGCCTGTGTAGGTGCTGTATGCCTCAGGCCCAACTATAGTGACATACCAGGGGAAGGGGTTGCTCTCTGCCTGGCAGGACTACCTGTGGCAAACTTGCCCATGGACTCCTTCCCTTCTTGGATGCTGGAAGGCAAGGAGAGCCAGGAGAGTGCTGGACATGGGAAGGGAAGGCTGGCAAGAAGAGGCTTTCCCAGCTTGGGACTGGCCCTTGAAAGTGGTGGGGAGGTGGGCTCTAGGACTAAAGGTCTCCTTTTGATAAACCTTTCCAGGATCACTCTTTTATTTTAAATGTCAGTCAAATGCTGACTCAGTTGACTGGTCACTATTACCATCTTTAGTAGGCAGTCCATCTTTTAATCATGTTCTCTCTGTCTCTCACTTTCTGTCTTTGGTCTCTCTCCCTTTCTCTTCCTCTCTTTTCCTCCTTCCTTTCTTCCCTCTTTCTTCTCCCCTTCCTTCCCTTCTTCTCTCTCTCTCTTCCTTTCCCTTTCTCTTACTCTTTCTCCCTCCCTCCCTCCTTTCTTCCCTCTTCTCTCTTTCCTCTCCCACTCTTCTTTCCCTGGCCCTTCCTTCATCACATACAAATATCAAATACTGCTTTTGACTCTTCTTACTACTTGTGTGCTCTTGGGTAAATTCTTTCAAATCCAAGGGTCTCAGTTTCCCTGCCTGTGAAATGGGAGGGTTGGTACAGGTTATATGTGAAGGCCCCTCTGGCTCTAGATCCTATTCCTACAAGCCCATTCTCTTTTTTTCCTGGCCACTAAAGGCTGGGGAAGAATCTTTGGGAAAGTCCACGATGGAGCCTGGTGCTCCTTCTCCCGTCCCAACCTCAGTCACCTTGGAGAGAATA
Source organism: Myrmecobius fasciatus (assembly GCA_023553655.1). Taxonomy (NCBI): domain Eukaryota; kingdom Metazoa; phylum Chordata; class Mammalia; order Dasyuromorphia; family Myrmecobiidae; genus Myrmecobius; species Myrmecobius fasciatus. The sequence continues at coordinate 54,018 of JAJPUD010005749.1, forward strand.
TTCCTTTAGGTTTGCTCAGCAAATAGTGCCGGTGAGAACCTAAGCTCCTCCTAAAGCCATGCTGGATTAGCTTTATTACTTTCTCTCTGGGTTCCTGGAGGACGACTAGCCTGACAGGGTCTTTTCTTTACAAAGCCCTTCTGCTTAATGCTCCACAGTTTGTAGTTCTCTTTGTAGAACTAAAGCATTTCCAAGGGAGAAGAGACCAGGTCTAGACCTTCTTTTTCCCCTGAAAGGGCAGTGGGCCCAGACAAAGAAGTAACCATCTGCATAGGCCCTTGTGATTTGCTGGCGGTTTGGCCCCCGAGCTGGCACTGGACTCTGGCTGCTGACTCTTCCTCAAGAGCGCTGTCCTCTGCCCAGTGCTGCCAGTTCGAGCTCTTGTCATCTTTATCTGGAGGCAATGACATGTTCTCTGTTCCCCCAACCCAGGTAGAAAAGTTAGCTTTGAATCAATCGTTCACTAAGCAATAATAAGTACCTACCAATGCTGGGCCCCTGGAGGGGAGAGAGACAGAGATAGAGGGACTCCTGCCCTCAAGGAGCTTTAGGAGAAATAATGGCGCAGACATAGGAGTACACAGAATTAGACAAGATATAGACAAGGCAGTTTTGGGAAGATGGGAGTGGAGAAGGGGATCAGGAAGGGGGTACCTGAGTTGGGGCTTGAGGGGCGCAAGGTATTCTAAGAGTGGAGGGTAGTGAAGAGAGAAAGCACACCTGGCCCGAGGGACAGTCAATACAAAGACATGGAGGTAGGAGATGGAAAGTCATGTGTAAAAAAAGTCAGAAGGTCTGGACCGTTCTGCAGGAAGAAGAGAAGGCAAGAAAGGCAGCCTGTGACTGGTGGGAGGATCTCATTTATTATTTTTAAAGTGGATTAATCTTATTTTGAATTTAATAAAATAAGCATTTCCGTGACACAGAATAGAAAAAAAGGTGATTGTACCCGACACTGCAAATCTATCATGTGCTACTTGCTATATTTAAATCTATACTAACGTTTATCAGGTAGCTTTTTTTTTTCTTTTAGAGGCCAAATAATAGTGAGACTAACTAGACCTAGTTTCACTGGTAAAGGAACTCCTAGAGGAGGGAGATCCCTCTATGGTGCAAGTTGGCACTTTCTCTCTCTAAAGAGTTGCCTGAGAAGGGAAATGACTTGCATAGATTCACACAGCCAGCATAGGCCAGGTCTGAGATCTGAAGGCCTCTTGAGAAGATGGCTCTCTAGCTGCCACACCAGGCTGACAAACACAAGAATTTATACTTGGTTCTCGGGGTAACGGAGCTACTGGTGATGCTTGATTCCTGGATTCTCTGATATGGGCAGAGAAAGGTTTTAGGAAGGAACCTTTTTTTTATTTTTTAATTTTTTTTAGGAAAACCTGGTAGTTCTGTGGATGAAAGGCTGGATGAGAGACAGACCAATCAGAAAGCCAGGGAAGAGGGGAAGGGGGTCTAAACTAGAGTGGTGGTTTTGCTAAATGGAGAGATTGGAAATACGTAGGAGAATTGTGAAGGTAGAAATACAAGATCTGGCAACAGATTAGTGAGTGGAAGTGAGCTGCCAAGGGGGGTAGGGAGCCAGGGATGACCAGAAGGATGGTGGTGGGAAGAGCGAAGGGTCTGGGGGTATGATGAGTCCTGTTTGGGACATGTTGGGTTTGAGATCCCTAAGGATAGCTGGTTTAAGATGTCCAAAAAGCAGTTGGTTACGAAAAACTGTAGCTTAGGAGAGACTACAGTGGGATATGCAGCTCTAGGAAATCACCTGGAGACAGATGATAATTAAACCCATGGAAGTTGATGAGATGATCAAGTGAGAGAGACACAGACAGAGACAGAGAAATAGAGAAAAGACAACCTGAGACAGAGCTTTGGGTACCCCCATGGTTAGGTGGTGTGCTATGAATGATAAACCGGCAATGCAGATGCACAAGGAACTGTGAGGCAGGTAGAAGAATCAGGAGAGAGCAGCGGTCACAGAAACTTATACAGGGGGAGAGGGTGGGCAAGTGTATGGAATATAGCAGAGAGGGCAATGACAATGAGTGAGAACAGTCTACCAGACTTCTCAAGGAAGGATCACTGGGAACTTTAGAGAAGTGATAATTTGTAGATGAAGCTGGGGGCCCAATCATAAAGGACTGAATGAGATCTTGTTGGATGAGGGCTGGTCCCTCACAAATGACATTAATCACAGAGCTGGAAGGGACCTGAGAGACCATGGAGATCAGAAGCTGAAGCTTGAAGAAGGAAACAATTTGACCTTAGGCACACAAACATGATCCTAGTGATCCCAGTACCGGGCTTCTGGCTGCCTGAACAGTCTTAAGCTCTGCTTCATCTGGCAGGAAAAAATTTCCTTTTTCAAGTGGCTTATGATCTACTTTCGGAACTGAAGCAAGGCTGAACCACTGAGTAGCTAATGTGTAAGTCGATAGGTTTCAGAAAAAGGAACACACAGCATTATAATAAAACAGAAAATCCATAATTTAGATGGCAGGTAATGAGACCTGAGAAAGAAGGATTGGGGGAGTGGGTTTTCACAGAGAGGAGCTGAAAGCCAGCCCCACCTCTGATCCCAAGCTGAGGAAGCTGCTGAAAGGACCCACTTGGCTGAGGGTCACAGCTGGAGGGCAGGCAGAACATCAAATGTTAATGCTCGAAGGGTCTTAACAAAACAGCCAGTTAGAAGTGACTCTGGGATCATCGGGAGGGCCCTGATGGGCCATGTGTAAATGAGGAGACCGAGGCACAAAGAGACCAGCCACTTCTTCAGAACACAGAGCCAGTACACAAATTCATGTCCCCTGACTCCCCCATAGAGCTTTCCCCAATGTACCACAAAGGCCCACCCCTTTTTTTTTGGAGGGGGGCTTAGTTCCAAATTGAGGCCTTTAGACCTGAGTGATGATACCAGTTACAGAGGTAGGAAGTGGTAGAATTGGAGTTTGAACTCTGTTCCAAATACCCTGAGAATACAGAATGTCTGAATTGGAAGGAATCCTAAATGGGGGAATGGGTTCTTAGGACAAAAAAAGTGAGAGCTAGAAAGGGTTTCAGAAATCACCTTGTCTAACCCCTTCACTTTACAAATGAGGGAACTGAGGCTTTCTATACAAGGCTGCCCAGCCATTGTGTGCAAGCCCAGTATTCTTCCACTGCACCCTACTGCCTTCCAGGCCTTCCCTATCAGGAAGTGTACCCCCTCCTTGGGGAAGCAGACTGCCAACTGATTTCAATTACCTCCCAATGCCCTTGGTGCAAAAATGCTTAAAAATAAAAATAATCATAAAAAGGAAATAACAGCATTGACTTTTTGTTCTAACTACATGAAAGTGGCAGTTCTTGCTAAAAATCACAAGCCATCAATAATCTCCCAAGAATCACAGAGGCGAGGTACGCACAACCTTCTCCCCGGGCAATGCCATTATCCTTGCTTTGATTTCTCTCTAAAAGAAGCAATTTGCCACATTCTTGGGGTCAATTCAGCAGAGATGAAAACACACACTGGAAAGACCACCACTCTTGGGGGGAGGGGGAGGTCATGAAGGCACATACACCAGTAAATTGGACAGAACAAGCTTCTCTATAGATGAGCTCCAGAGCAGGTCTAGGAAATCTCAGTAGGGGACCAGAAGGGATTGAAGGCAGGGGCCTGGAAATCCCTTCAGAAGGGGTGGGGTGGGGGAATGGTAACTACCCTGGCAATTTTTTAGGATTTGTTCTGAAGGTTGTCATTGAATATTCTTACTTTCTGAGTGCTAAACATAAGGCAGACAAGTCCGTGGGTCTGATCCACAATCTAGATCTCTAGAATCCATGGCCTTTAGGCAACGCTCTTGGGGCCAACACCCCTCACTGTAAGGATAATGTTCATGTGGATGGTATTTGATAGTGACTTTATTTTTCAATTAACCATCATTTGTTTTCTCTCTCCTATTCATCTCAAATCAAAGAGCTAAATAAAAAAAAATCAAATTTAACATTGGTAACAAATGAGCAAATATATAAAGTCAAGCAAAACAAATTCTTACATTGGCTATGTGAAAATGTTTATCTTGTTCTGCACCTTGAGTTCATGGTCTTTTATCAGGAGATTGAAAGCCTGCATTATCATTGGTCCCCCAGAATGGGGTTTGGACATTAGTCCTTCCAGGTTGTTTCTATTTCCAATATTGTTAGTGTATAACTTGTTCTTCTGGTTCTGCTTATTTCAGTCTGTATTGGTTCATATAAGTCTTCCCAGATTTCTCTGAAACCATCTCTACCATTTCTTATAGCACAATAGAATTCCATTCTGTTTATATAACATATTTTCTTTTTTTTTTTTCCTGAGGCAATTGGGGTTAAGTGACTTGCTCAGGGTCACATGGCTAGGAAGTGTTAAATGTCTGAGGTCACATTTGAACTCAGGTCCTCCTGACTTCAGGGCTGGTGCTCTATCCACTGCCCCCAGAATTTCTTTATTCATTCCCCAAGTGATAGGAACCCATTAGTTTCTAGTTCCTTATTATCACAAGAGTTGATAAAAAAACATTTTTGTTGTTTTTATTTCTTTCACTGAGTTCTTCTCAAGCCTTATCCTTAGGTTGTCTCTGTGCATCAATGATTTGCTTGTTTGGACATCACATTTTCTTTTAACATGATTGCTTTTTGTTTTTCTCCTTCCAGGTTGTCCATTTCTGTGTATCTGCATTCCTTATCAGTTATTCTCTCTCTTGTTTCTTTGGAGTAAATTGCTACCATGGATTCAAGTTTTCTTGAGCTATTCTGCCAATTATTTCTGCCGCACAGGCCATGGTTTCTGTCTTCACAATTCTTATTTCTCTTTTAAACCATTCACAAACATCTTGGGGTGATTTTATGCTTTTTTGGGACTTCATAGGGTCCTCTGCCTAATCAATTGCTGATTCATTTTCCTCTGCCTTGCAGTATTTACTTAAGATGACTAATTTGATCTGGAGACTACATTCCCTTCTGGTCTTAATATAGTACCTGTTGATTTACCTACTTATTTTAATGTTACCTGTAATTTTGGTCTTTAAAAAATACCCTTATTTGCTCGTTTTCTGACTCCTTCACATTCCCTGGGGACCTCAAAAGCTATGACAACTTCCTCCCATACAGGACAATTCACATTTCACCAACCTTATCCTTTGTCCCAAGTGACTTATGGGAGGATAAGTCAGGTTCCACCTGGATGCTGGGGGCTTTGCCTTAAATTTAGTGGAGAGCTCACTAGCCATATATGCTGATTCCTACCTCAGTGTGCTCTGCTCCCCAGTTCTCTGGCCCAATTCTGTTGCAGTGGAGTGCTAACTGCTTCTCCAGCCAGGGCAAGCTTTTTCTGTAGTTCTCAGCTACTCCTGTGTGGTAGAGGTTGTAGGGGTAATGTGTTTATGCTGAGTGAGCTCTTGAGGAGTTCTCTGTGCTAGTTTGTTTTTTTTTTTACTTTGTTAGGGTTCTTGACATCCTAGAAACCATGGACATGGCTGACGTTGCTTTATGTCTTGGGTATAATTACCATTTTTGAGGGGTTGTCAGGAATAAAAAAAAGTTTAGTCCTTTGTTCTGTGGATCACATGACTTCCAAGTCCTTTTTGTATAAAAATATTTATAGCAGCCTTTTTCTTTTTTGTAGTGGCGAAAACCTGGAAACTAGAGAAATGTCTATTAATTGAGTAATATCTGAATAAGTTGTGGCATTTGAATGTAATGGAATAGGATTATCCTATAAGAAATGAGGAAATAGATTATTATAAAGAAACACAGAAAGACTAGTATGAGAATAGTGAGGTAAGCAGAATCAGTAGAACAATTTATAACATCAATATTATGACAAAAAAAATTTGAGTATTTTTGTAAAGTGATGAAGAATGAAATGAGCAGAAATCTGTAATAACAATACATTAGAAAGACAAACACTTTTGAAAGCTTGTAAGAACTAGGATTTATATGGTGACCACATTCATGAATCCAGAGGACCAATGATATAAAGTTTACCATGAATTTTCCAAAATAACTATTTCCAAAAAATATATGTATATATGTATGTACATGTATGTATATATACAGACATACACACATATATGTATTTGTTACAAGGATTTTTTTCTCTTCTCTCCCTCCCCTATGTGGTGGGGAACAGAAGGGAAAGAAAATAGATTTTCTGTTAATTAAAAAACAATTTTAAGAAATAGGAAGGTGATTTGCTACAGATGTTTAAATTTGCATGCCCTTTCAGATGCATGCAAAATAGATATAGTCTGTTTTGCTTAATAATTTTAGTTGTGTGTGTGTGTGTGTGTGTGTATGTATGTAACCTGGAAGTGTTTTAAATTTAAAAACAAAACAACAATAAAGCTAAAAAACCCAAAACGTTGGGAACTCTTTACTAGGCACTCCCTTTCTCACTGCTGCCACCGAGGTAGGGCTTGAGGGTCCGAGGTACCACTTCCAATCCTCTGCAAAACAGGGAAGAAGATTCAACCCTCTAGCTCAGTTTTTTACACACTTCTAGCCTATACTTTGTCTTACCCCAACCAAAAGCTGTTCTTAGAAAATATGATGTTCATTCACACCAAGTTAGCAAGGCCTCATAGCAAAAGCTTTCTTGGGGAAGTTGTCTTATGCATGAATAATTAGGATTCAAGGGGCCTTAGAAATCCTCCAGTCTAAACACTGCATTTTATAGATGAAAGATTTTTTAGGGGTCTAAGTACTTTCCTCCATGCTTTCATAACGTCCTCCTAAATTGCTTTGGCCAAAAACATTTGATTTTGGGTGGTCAACATCTGGCTGGTTTGGGGAAGGCAGACACCACCTAGATTTGGAACATCCAAAATGGATTGTCTCACAACTGGGCACACTAAACATCCATGTTATTAGACCTCAATGGGGCCATTGAAATTTTTTTTATTCCTCTCTGATTCCTTATCTCATTCCTCTCAGAAACTATTCCAAATTTTTTCTTCCCTCTTCAGTCCCCTCTCCCCCTACTTCTTCCTCTTCCTCCTTCTTAGCTCTTCCCTTCATCTCAGACATCATTTCCCACTCTTCCTTTTTTCGGGCACTGACAAAGAGGAGGCCTTTCTCCTTGCCATGGCCAACCTTTTTACATCAGCACTTGATCCCATCCCTTCTCTCTTCCAGATGTCTTCAGTCATGCCCCCTTCTCTAATTTTCACCCTCTTTCTGGCTCCTGGTTCCTACATCACTGCCTTCAAACATGTCCAAGTTTTCCCCCCATCCTTAGACACCTTGCACAAGGCCCTAGCATTCCCTCAACTTACTGTCCTCTATCACTCTCCTTTTTCTCTATCAAACTCCTAGAAAAAGCTGTCTATACTTATTTCCTTTACTTTCTTGTCCTTTCATCACCCCTCAAAACTTTGGCTATCTGCCTTTTGACCGCATCATTGAACTGGGCATCTCCCAAAGGCATTCTCCTGGCTCTCATCTCTCTTCCTATATGCCTCCTCTCTGGATAACCTTATCAGCTTACATGGGATTAATTACCATTTCCAAGATGACTCAACCTTATATATCTTAACTTAGTCTCTCTCCTGAGCTTCAGTCTCACTTCACCTATGGGACCCAACCTATTTCAAACTGTCAGAGATGATATATTGAATTTATCCAATCTACAACTGAAGTAATTATCTTTCCTCCTAAACTGTTTCCTCTTCCACACCTCTCATTTCCTTTAAAGGCAGTTATCTTTTCAGTTTCTTAGGTTCACAATCTTATTATCCTGGATTCTCATTCTTTTCTTCTCTCTCTCTCTCTCTCTCTCTGTCTCTGTCTCTCTCTCTCTCTCTCTGTCTCTGTGTCTCTCTCTCTCTCTCTCTCACACACACACACACACCCCCATACATCCCTACCCAATCAATTGCCAAATGTTCATTTTTAACCTTCAGAACATTTCTCAAAACTTATCCCTTCTCTGCACCCACACATTTTCCAACTTAGTTCACATCTTTATCACCTCTCATTTGCTTTATTGCAATAGCTTCAAATTTCCTCCTATCTCAGTCCATTCTGCACACTGCTGCCAAGGTAATATTCCTTAAGTGAAGATCTAACCATGTGACTTTCCTACTCAGCCAACACCAATGGCTTTCTATGGCCTCTAAAGTCAAATAGAAATGCCTTTGTTCAGCCTTTACAGCCCTCCACAAGCTGGCTCCAACCTATCTGTCCAGACTCACTGAACATTATTCTGTCTTCCTCACTGAGTCATCCAGCCAAATTGGCTTCTTGTCCTCACAAACACTTCACTTCCTGTTTCCACATCTTCACTCTGGCCAACCCTCATGCCTAGAATACATTTCTTCTCCATCTCACAGAATCTCTCTTTCCCTTTAAGATGAAGATCAGGCAGCATCTCTGAATCAATATCTTGTTTTTGATTCCCCAACTGCTAACTAGTATTCTTCCTCAGGTCTGGAGACAAGAAGACCTGAGTTCAAATGGGACTACAAACACTTACTAGTTGCTAAGACTGGACAAGTCACTTACCTTGTGTTTGCTTCCATGGTAAAATAGCAACTTGACAGCATTTAACTCCTGGGCTTGTTGTGAGGATAAAATGAATGGATCCTTGTAAAGCACTTAGTACAATGCCTGGCACATAGTAGTGCTGCAGAAATATTAGCTTGTTAGTTGTTTCAATCGTGTCTGATTTGTGACCCACTGGGGGTTTTCTTGGCAAAGATAATGGGGGTGGTTTCCATTTCCTTCTCCAGCTCATTTTACAGATGAGGAAACTGAGGCAGAATGAAGTGACTTGTCCAGAGTCTCACAGGTAATAAGTGTCTGAGGCCATTTTTGAACTCATGAAGGCGAGTGACTCCAGGCCAGTTTCCTCATCTGTAAAAAGAGCTGGACTAGGAAATAGCAAGCTACCCCAGTATCTCTGCCAAGTGGAGAGTCAGATACGACTGAGTAAATGGCTATACAACTACAAACAAGAGTCAATGATAAGTTCCTTAATGGCATGGAATTTATAAATAACCTGATAATTCCTAGACTCTTGCATGTAGCAGGCCCTTAACATGTTCAAAGTCTGTTAGGCTGCAGGTATTTACAGATTGTCTGCAATTTATTCCCCAGAGTGAAAAAAAAATCTGCTGGCTCACCCTGGGCAACAGCTCCCCTTCCTTCAGGCCAAATGATTGGGTGACTCATGTGTGTGTGTGTGTGTGTGTGTGTGTGTGTGTGTGTGTGTGTACACATAGATCACATACTTTTTTCTACTTCATTAATTCCGTTGGGCCTGTGGACAGACACATAAAAATTCATAGTTCTAAGACAGCTTTGAGAGCACCTAATTCAGTATTTTTACTTGACAGACAAGGACACTGAAGCTGAGAGAGAGAAAGTTTAAGGGAAGTGGTATGCTATGCCGGGAAGTGTCCTAGAGAAGGAGCCAGGAGACCTAATTTCTGTGGCTAGGACTGCCACAAACCAGCTGGGTGACTTTGGACAAGGCACTTTTCTGTGATACACTATCCTCATCATTACACTGGAAGGACTGGATTTACAAAGTGCTTTACAAAGTCTTCTCAGCATTCCCATAAGGGGGGGAATGAGGCATTTTTGTTCCCATTTTACAACTAAGAAGAGTGAGGCACAAAGAAATTAAGCTCCCAGCTTACTGTATTCAAGAGGCTTCCTAACTGGGTCCAGAGCTCTTTCTGGGGAACTTGGCTGTGAGAAGAGCAATAATAGTTACTGGCCGACTGCTGCCTCCTCCACTTGGTTGGTTGTCTTGCCGGGTTGTTCTGACACATGCCCTTGGAATCAGAGGTGGGAGAGTCTGAGAGAACAAAGCTCAGGGACCAATGTCTACTGAAACAAGGTTGGAGGGATGGCTTCATGTTAAGCAGACCCAAGGGTGGGTGAGGGGATCAGGGCCAGTACAAACAGCTGTCTGCATATGCCTGGGGTTATGCAGGACCTAAGGGAATGGTCAGAATTTAGGGAAAAAGTTCCAAGGGAGCCAGTCAATCTGGCCTTATCACACTTTGTTGTGATGGCTAGGGCCCCACAAATCACATGAAAGATCTGAAGAAAATGTCTACCCAAATGACAGAGCCCCAGCAGAGTCTCTGGAAATGTCTTTGGGCTGAGGCCTGGATGCAATGCAAGGAGTATCTCATCCCTCACAAAATATAAAACCTAAAAGAAATGACACGTTCCAGACCCACAAGGTCACAGGGGAGACCAATACGTCAGGGAAGGCTCCTCTGAGCACTGCCACCTAGTCCTTTGTTAGACATCTATTCTGGCATCCCATTGGCTGTTGCAGGGGAAACCTAAGAATGGCAGGCCTCACAGGGGAGGAAAAAAGGTTTGGGCAGGGGTGACTGACACCTGGCCCATCTGACTCCAGTCATCCATTACAAAAGGAACCTCGAATCTGGCAGGTGTTAGGAGATGGGCAGCCCCTCACTCAAGGTGATGAATGGACCTGTTCTCAGCCTCGGTCTGTCCCTTCCTTTTTCTTTACTCCCAGATTTCATTCATAACTCTGGAAAACTGTAACATCTGACAGTTACTTCTGAGAGAGTTCCTGGAAATCAGTCTTCAAGGTAAGTTGTAGGCTTGTAGTCTGGCCAAAGGCTGACTTCTATTTCCATCATTTAAGATGCCCTCATTACCTTTTCTTAAGCTGATCCCTTTCTAATGATGCAATAACACTCAAATTTATAGTCATTTTTGATCTACTAGTTGGTGTAAGAGAGTTTATTTTTGAGGAAATATATGATCAGAAAGAAGTCATATTGATGAGATGGCTGTTCTCCTTCATGCTCCAAGAGGACCCAAGTGACTATCACTATATTGGAGTCAATGAGGAGATGACAAATCCACAACATTATTTTCCAGAGCCATCAAGGACTGGCTAGTGAAGACTAAGCTTCCACACCTCATTCAGAGCTTCTAAAAATCTGCTACATTTTAACTTGGGGGCTGTCTCCTTTCTTTCTGATTCCATTTAGTGGCCATTTTTTAAACAGGGCACAATGGGTCCTTCAGAGGGCTTTGATTTTGTTTCTCTCTCATATGATGTAGGAATCAGAAATGTATTGGACTTTTTCAACTCAGAAATGGAAGAACTTTATGTTAGGGCCTTCATTTTATAGTTTCCCTCATGGAGGGAGATAGAAAAGTGTCTAAAACGCATATCTGGTTTTGTTTGTACAGATAATATTTTTATATTCTCAAGTGATTCAACTATATAACTATTTAGCAATGGAATTTATTGTCTTTTCTAAAAATGACCTCTGAGGAGCTATTCAGAGAGCAGAAGGCTCTCACTAGCTCTCCTGACAACCCAAATCCTTAACTTTATTGAGGGGTAAGGAAAGAAATGCTTGGGATGAAATCCACAAGTCATAGAACCCAAGAATCCTAGAATTAGAAGAGAACTTAAGATGTTAACTAGTTCTACCCTTCCTGAATCATGAACATTCCCAGCAAATGGTCCTTTCATGACTGTAAACAAGAATCTCTGGATCAAATTTCTAATGTCCTCCTTACTCTTGAGTCCTCTTAAGTCCCTCCTTCTTGAAACCATTATTGGATCTGAAACAGCCCAAGAATATGCTAAGTTGCCGACCAAGAACTAAGCTTGTTCCCCAGTTCAGGCATTCTTCCACAAAGTTTAGACGGTTGGACTTGTAGAGACTGACTAAAAACAGAGACATCTGCTTTATTTCCTCAGGGCAGCTGTGAACATACACTTTTTCTTAACATGTCACTCTTAACTATGATAAACCCAAAGCACAGTGATGTTTCTTGGTCACAAACTGGTAAATGGCTGGAAATGTGGGTGATGAACCAGGGATCTGTGGTCCTGCAGGTGGTAAACTTCGCTGGAGTGTGCCTGTCGCTGCTGGGCTCTCTCCACGCCAGGCATGTTGTTGTTCTTCAGCCCTACAAACGAGAGTCATGTTACATACGACTCAGTCACACTGTGAAGAGCAGGGCGCCGCTTCTAGTCGGCACATACCTTGGCAGGAGCTGACAGGGAGGGACTGGCAGCGTCTGGGTAGCCCTTGGATCCCTTAGCCATGACTTATCAACCTTGTGGATCTCAACAGCTATTTCATCCTCAGTTGCTTTGCTCAACTCTGCAACATGAGATCTAAACCACCTCTCCTGATCTCCTGGTACAGGTAAGAAACTCAGGAGATGAAGACTAATTTTATCAGACTAAGCAAGACATAATGAGAAATGCAAGTTGTTAGTTCTGATGCTACCAAAAATCATAAAATGGTAAACCAAACAGATCATCTAGGAGTAGTTTATTTTATTTTTCTCATAAATGATGTGTCTTTTCATTATGTATAATTGAGCATATTGTTTTCTTTGCCAGACATGCATTTTTATTAGTGTAGGGGGTGGTATCAAACTCAAAAAGAAACAGGACCACTCCTCTGCACATAAAAATGTGGTTCTCTCTGACTTAGTTTTAAACTGTAATGCTATCTATATTTTATTGCATTTTTATTTATCTTATTAAATTTTTTCTAATTACATTTTAATTTGGACTGTTGTGAGTGAAAGTCTGACACTTCTGGTCTACCAATGCAATTATTCTGCAAATTATTATCTTAGAGAGCTGCCCGAAGCCTTGAGAGTTTAGGAGACTTGTCCAGAGTCACCCAACCAATGTGTAAGAGGGAAGAAGACTTGAACTCAGGCCCCTCTGACTCCAAGGCTAATCTTTGGTCACCATACTATACTGCTTTTCAATGAAGAGGTGACTGTTTAAAAATCTCACTCTTATCCGGTAACTGTTGGAGGACAAAGGGGTTCCCAGATCATAGAAAGTGGTGCTCAAGGGGACCCTAATGGTCATCTAGCCCCTTCCAGGCTACCAGCTTGCACTGTGATTCTCTAGTGAGTAAGTAAGGAATGGGATCCCTGAATCCTAAATGGTCTCAATGTCCACAGTCAAACTGAGAACCACAAAACCTCAGAAGGAGAAGGAATCTTGCAGGTGACATTTAGTCCTGGGGTTCTTCACCTTTTCTGTGTCATGGGCCCTTAGGGGCAATCTGGTGAAGTTTATGACCTTTCTTAGAATGATGTTTTACATTACATAGGCTGCAGAGGAACTCATTTCTATTTAAATACAAGTATGGACTGCTGCTTAAGACATACCAATCAAGTCTAGTCATCCCATGAAAAGGCTATCCAGCCTTTTTTTTAGAATATCACCAGAGACAGGGAGAGCATCCCTACTCTTCTCTTGGTGTAATGGCATCAAACAAGCCTGCCTCCTCTTCCGTAGGAAAATCCTTTAATTATCTGATGACAGTGGTCATACCACTCCCCTCTCTCCTACTTATTTTCCTAGTTAAACATTTCTAGTTGCTTCAATTGATCCTATGCCACAGTTGCTAGACCCTTTTTGCCATTTTAGTTTGTCAATACCTTTCTTCATCTGGGGTTGTCTGTATAGAATTGAACACAGTATTCTATTTCAGAAGACTTTACGGAGACCCTGAAGTGAATTCAATAAATTCACTTCCACTTCAAAGAATCCTTGTACTACAATTTTTATTTATGTTTTGAAAAAAACACGGAGATATGAAAACTGAGTATTGTTCCCCAATGCTGTTTACTATTGTTGTGATCTTGAGTAAATCACCGAACCATGGAGACCCTACCATTTTTATTCAGTAGAAGGCAAGTTCCCTGAGGATGGTGACTATTTCAAATTTTATATCCCTTGCACCTACTACCCATACCATGTTAAACAGAGTGAGTGCTTAATAAATGTGAAGACAGGAACTGAACCAGAGGATTTCCTGAAGTTCGTACCATTTCTGAAATCTGTGATTCCAGATGTGAAGCCCAGTGCTGATATGACAAGTCACATTAGGAGGCAGCATAGGACAATGGAAAAACCAGAGCAACTGGGTTAAAAATTCTGCCTCTGATAAACACTCCCTCCTCCTGTGTGACCCTGAACGAGGCATTAAACTTCATGTGCCTTATTTTCCTAATCTGTAAATGAAGGGGTAGACGAAATAGGCTACAATTTTCGATTCTATCATCTTGAGTAACAAAGCCACAAGGTTGAAAAGGATTTCTTGGCTACTAACCAAGGGTATGAAAAACAGAAGTTTACTTTCTTCTGCAAGGTTGGGTGATTTTTTTCAATCTTATTTTTAAGGGAAAGAAATATTGGTCAGTTTAAAAGTCAGTGACTTGCAGCTATTTAGTCAATTATTCTTAATAAGCCAGAATATTCTTTAACATGTATCTCATTATAGAGTCTTCCCCCATCCTTCAAATACATGAGGCATTCTCCAGTGGGATGTTGGCTCTTTGAAGGCATGAACTATTCTCTTTCTGCTTTGATTCCCAGGGCCTGGTATACAAAAGCACTAGACTGCTGAACTGAACAGACTCTTTTCTACAATAAGATAAACTCTGAGTGGTATGAAATGAGATTCAGTATTTAAAATAACTTTTAATCAAGGTATACAGTCTTGCCAAAACCTAGCCCAAAACAAAATAAAACCAAACCAAACCTATATCTATAACTGGGTTTTGTTCCTTGTGTACAAATAGGACTGAGAAAAAAATTCACTTACGTTAACGATGTCACGTAGGATTCTTACCTTTATCCTTCACTTCTTTAATAATAGAATTTTCCAGTGGAAACTAACTCAGGGAGAATGTTCACTCATATGTGATTTTCATAAAAATCAGGTTCTTCCTTGTTAAAAATCTATGGAGAGCCTAAACTCCCCTGTCAGGAAGCTATCCACATCCATATACATGTACATGCCTCTGGGCTCTGATTGCACTGTGCAAGTGTTGAAGCTCCTGTTTGTGGGGCCTCAGAAAATGCCCACGAACCTTTGGAGTGTGAAAGCATTATCTCTGTTTCCCAGTAGTCTGCAAAGTGGCTGGGCCTTGGCCCCACTCATCTAGCCCCTGACTAATATAAGACCATGGCGATTTCCTGCTACCTGGTTACTGCCTGCAACATACACTAAATACACTAGTCAGTGTCTTTTGAGACACCCATTGGGAGGGGGCAGAGAGGATTTTTTTTAAGCAACCCACATACATGTACTGTATAGCCAGAATCTTTGGATCCTGAGATAGTGAAGGTATTAGGTCTAACATGCATTTCCCCACACACTATCTACTCAAAACCCAGTTGGATCTTTCACTGGCCTCTGCTGTTGCCAGTTGTTCAGCCTCCAATTTACTCTTTAATAACATCGGGGGTGGGAAAGGATGGGGGGGGGGGAGTTAGTCCTGGCAGCTTCCCAGCACCTCTCTTGGGCAGGCTGGCTGCAGAAAGCAGGCTGAAGTTTAATGCAATCTGTCTTCCTTCATAATCACATTTTGCCTGTACTTGGTGCAATAAAGATGTATTGGTAAATGTGTTTGCTAAAGACATACTCTGCTAGGGGGAAAAAGTCAACACCCTGCCCCTCTCCAAGTGCTGCCCCAATCCCCCAAAGCTAAAAGCCTGATGTGTAGAAGGAAGAGAAGAAAATGTCCAATGTGGGGGGATAAGACTGGAGGCAGTTGGACAGCAGGATCCCTTAGCACAGTATTTCCCCAAATAAGAAATCAGATATGCCAAGAATTAGTTAGGGACTTGAAATCCTGTAGGTCTGAGAACTAGGGGGTGGGGAGAGATGGGAGATGGGAGGAGATGGGCTTTTAATTAAAGTTTTAAGCTTGCTGATTTGCAGACATACAAAGACCTTCTTGGTAAATAGGAAGGATAAAAAAAAAAAATTCCACCAAGACTTACACCATTTGGTCTAATACAGCCTGACAATTTTCCCCATCTCCGTCTGTTGAAGATTCTTCAGGGATGGTTGGCAGCTTGTTTCATGTTAAACTTAAAATTAAGCAAACAGATTCCATCCTTAGTAAGAGAGAAAACAGCCTCTCTCCGTCCTTAGCTTCTTTACCTTCGGAGGTTCAGAGTGCTCCTCTGGGACCCTCAGAAGTTCTTTAATGGCACCATGAGAGAGTCACCCCCTACTTCCAAGGAGATGAATAAATAAGAAGTCAATGCTAGAGGGAAGTGCATTCCCTGGGCCTGGGTGGCACGTAACATTTCCAGGAGGAGTGCTCTGTGGCAGGAGCGATTCAGGGAGCAGGAGTTGAGCTGGGCTTTTGTGAAAGCCCTGGTACATACAGCACTCAGAGCCCATCTCAATAAGGCTCCCTCAAACATGCAATTTGAGGAAAACTTTTTGGCTGTTGGAGTGGGATGGCTACACATATGAACTCTGAGGCAGAATGACTTGCTTTAGTTAAGAATTGCTCTGACCTTGATTACCATATATAATCACCCAAAGCAGCTTGGCTCTCTGGCTTGGGAAAATGGGTTTATCTGTGAGGAAGAGAAGTGGGCCTTCACCCTTTCTCAATTCAATGATGCAAAAATGAAAATCCTCTTTTAAAAAAACTAATTCTAAGAGCTTTTATTTAATCTAAGATAGCAAGTAGAAGTCAAAGATTTTCTGGTGTCCATTATGGTCAGGAAGAGATGGGATTGAGGAGAAGTGGCAGGCCCTCGGGTGGAAAGAGGGGAGATAGCTAGAGAAATTGTATTCCTCCAGAAGTTTGTTGCTCAGACTAACAGGACATTCCAGTTACCTGGAAAAGTAATATGTTTAAGTCAGGCATCTATACAGGCTAAAATAATGCCTTGACTAGAGCTGAAATCCATATAGAATTTCTAGTCTGGTGTCTCTGATGTGAGGAGGAGTCTGGGCTTTGCACAATTACTCTCCTGCTGGCCTAGTGGACCAAAGGAACAGAATCTAACACAGGAAATACAAACCCCCAAGGAGATGAGTGGGCAGGAATCCTTGGCAATTTTCTGGTCTTGTGTTCCCCTCTGGCACCCACCCTACCTTAAGGGTATATCCTCTGAGGTCTCTGAGTTGTCTCTGGTCTTTTGGTTGCAATCCACTCAACCCATACATGGCAGGCTATTTCTCACTTATGACAATGTCCCACTTCCCAGGCCTAGAATATTGAGAAACTTTTAAGGAGTCCATGAGACCCAAGGCTATTGGAAGAGCTCGCCTGGATCATCCACTGGCTGTGAGCGTGTGTGGGAGGGGGAGAGGCCAAGGCTGCTGACCAGGGTATCTTATATCCTTGGGGCCTTGGATCATTTCAGGCCAGATGGAAGAACCCAAAGACTGGAGCAAGGGAATGTGGTTGGAGAATGATTGGCACATTCTGTAGGGCACAACTAGAAGGTGTTATATCTCAAATTGCTGGAAATGGCTGCCATAATTTCCCCATCAGCATTCCACCAGTGTCTTCTTTCCTTAGATCACCTTTCTTTACTAGTAGCTTCTTTTCCCAATTTCCTGTCACACAGCCATGGTCACAGACATGATTTTAACCATAAGATTTGGGGTCTGAAGGTACCACAGAGACCACCTTGTTCAACCTCCTCATTTTACATGAGGAAAAAACGAGGCTCAGAGAAGGGAAGTGACTTAATCAAGGTCAAATAAGTAGCCCAAGCAGAGATGGGATTTAGATTCTAAATCCCATGTCTGCCCAATTCCCTCTTTATTTTGAGGCTTCTTCATACAGAAACATTGGGGACTTTCATGTTAGGGAAAGGACTGTCCCCCAAAGGGCCTGATGAAGAAATAGGGAAGGGCGGTGCTAAAAGGGTTGCCCTTTACCATGAGTGGCAGGAAATCATGATGAGGAGGGCAAGAAGGGAGTGCCTGGGTGAGCCTACCTTCTGGGCAGTGCTCACACAGTGCTGGTAGGCCTTGACCAAGTCGGAGCACTTAAGCACCTCGCGAACGTTGTCTCGATAGCAGCGCAGTATCTCGGACTGAAGGCCTGAGCACACGGGGTCCGCCTTTCGAGTTCTAGAGAAGAAAGCAGGAAACAACCATGTCTAAGAGGCCCTTAGACTCCAGCCCAAGCTATAGGGCCACAGTCACAGGTGGGCGAAACCTGTTCCCCCTCCCCAAACCAGTTTGGGCAAATAGCTGGGTAAAAGACTGGGACTTCCTGATTCCTTTCTCTCTCTCCCCCTTTTTCTTTTCCCCTCTCTCCTTGCTTTGGAATGAAGCCAAGTCCATGCCTCCAGAACCAAGTCTGTGAGTATCAAAGCTATAGCAGGAAAGGGAGAGAAAATACAAGCCAGGAAGTTGGCTGGAGGAGAACCGGAGAGAGGCTCCCGAACATTGAAAATCTCATTAACACCATGATCAATACTAGTCTCCCACAGCAATACAAAGAGGATGGGCAGCATGTGTAAGGCCAAGGCTGGTGCGACTAGGCCTTTGCTCCAAAACCTTTCCCGACTTCTCTAAAAGCTCACCAGCAGAGGGTCTAATTCAAAGGACTTTATTAAGATATAAATATTACTTGGAGGAAAAACCCTCCTCCAGAGGGAGTTTGTTAGTCTTGTATCTTGGACCTTAAGGGCAGCAGTCTGGGGAAGCCCAAGGGCCTTTCTCAGAACCAAGGTTTTAAATTCATAAAACAGAGGATTACAAAGGAAAGCAAGTTATCAAAATATTTAAAAACAAAAATAAACAATCAAGTTCATGAACCCTAGATTTACACAAAACCACTGCTTTGGACAAAATGAATGAATGTCAAGGTATATCTTGCTTGCTGCAAAGTCCTGAGAATGAACTCCCGTAATGATTCAGGAGGCAAAGCAAGGAGGGTCTAAATGAAGAGGAAGGAGGAGAGATCCAAATGGGGCCTAGGTTTGGCTCTGGATGAAAACAGAGAATTGCTGTGCTAGGGGGTTGGCTGCAGCAGCAGCCGCACTTAGTGAGGGTCTTCTCACGTAACCTGGAGCTTGATTAGCTTTTGCTGCTAGAGTTCTCTTCTGGTGTAAAGTAACATCTCATTTATTAAGTATCATCAGGCAATGAGCTCATCAATTTTTTTTTGATAACTGAAGCTTATGTTTTGAATGTCAAAACTTAAAAAAAAAACAACAAACAAACCACAATATACCCAACAAACAACTATTTTTGGTTTCCTGGCTTAAATAAGGACTGAACATTTATTTATTTATTTTTAAACAGGAGGGCTTTTTCATTTGGAGCATTAGAGTCAATTTTACAGAAACAATCTAAGACTTCAAAATCTACTAATTTAATAATGCTACAGGAGAAAATGAAAGGCAATTTGGCATAGTCTGGCCGAGGAGCCAGGAAAACTCCTAAATTTAAGTCTAGTTTCAGACACATACTGCTTATATGACCCTGGCCAAATTACTTAGCATCAGTGTTCTAGGCCAGTGGTGTCAAACTGAAATCAAAACAAAGCCACTAAACCATACATTAGAATCCTTGGAGGTCACATCTTGGCTTAGAAAAACATTATTAACATTATCTATGTTCTTCTGTAGTTGTATTCTTTTTTGGTTAAATATTTCCCAATGAAATTTGAACCTTGTTCTGGGCTGCCTTTTGGAGAGCTGCATGTTTAGCACCTCTGCTCTAGGCAATTTTTAAAGGCCAGAAATTCCAGAGATTGATACCTTCACCAGTATAGGTAAACAAAGTTTCCTTATCTGGAAGTTCCCTTTACTAATGAAGTTCCAGTTCTAGTCCTCATTCTTATGAATAAAATATTGGCTCTATACTCTTTAACATACCGTTCTTTGGTGAGGCATTCAAGACATTTGCTATGATGGAACTCCCAGTGGCTATGAAAAATACTTAAGGGTTTTTCTTCTTCCTTTTTTTTCTCCCTGAGGCAATTGGGGTTAAGTGACTTGCCCAGGGTCACAGAGCTAGGCAGTGTCTGAGCCCAGATTTGAACTCAGGTCCTCCTGACTTCAGGGCTGGTGCTCTAACCAAGGGTTTTTCTTCTTTAAACAATGTTTTTATTGATGCCTTTTGTTTTTATGTCTTGATCTTCTCTCCTATCACCCCCTTATGGCAAGGCAGACAAAAACGCCTGATCTGCTGTTATTCTCCCCTTGCCATATTCTATATGCCAAATTTATTCCCTCTCTCTGCCTTTAACTCAGTACTGTCTTCTGTGCTGGGATGACTGGACCCCTTATCTCCTCTGCATAACTTCTCTGCTGAACTTCTTTTCCCTTTTTTTAAGGCTCACTTGGACATTCCCTCTTTTATGAAGCATCATCTAATACATACATTACATTTTATTATGTGTTCTAATCCACTGCATACACACATGTTGTTTCCTCCTTCTTTTATTCTATTAGGTTGTAGGCTTGAGCGCAGGGATATTTTTCCGAAGTGATATCCACATAGTTGGGAATTCAATTCAATTTACTATAAAAGCCTACTGTGTTCAAAGTCCAACGATCCAGCCTTGGAATCAAGGTAAATTGGTTTTCTCATTTCTCAAACATAGAGAGAACTGAGTCAAATTTATGAAAATAAAAGCCATTCCCCAGTTGATAAGTGATCAAAAGATATGAACAGTTTTCAGATGAAGTAATCAAAGATATCTATACCTACATGCAAAAATATTCTAATTCACTATTGATTGGAGAAATGCAAATTGAAACAATTCTGAGGTACTACCTCATTCCTATCAAATTGACTAATAGGACAGAAAAGGGAAATGACAAATGGTGGAGAAGATGCGGGGAAAATGACACAGTAATCCACTGTTGGTAGAGATATGAACTGATTAATATGTCCAAAAGGCTACAAAAACCATGCCTCTGACCCAGCAATACTTCTATGAAGTTTGTACTCCAAAAGGGGCAAAAAACAAAAGGGAAAAGGAGCTATATGTCCAAAGATAATTTTAACAACTCTTTTCTGGGGACAAAGAATTAGAAATTGAAGAGATACTCATTAATTGGGGAATGCTGAACAAGTTGTGGTATATATGATTGTGATGGAATGCTATTTATTGTGCTATAATATATGATGAGCAAGATTCTCTAAGAAAAACCTGGAAAGACTTGATAGTTACAAAGTGAAATGTACTATGTACAAAGTAATAGTAATAGTGTAAGATCATCAAGTATTCTCAGCAATAAAATGACTCAAAAAAACTGAAGAAATTAATGATAAAAATTCTATCCATCCAAAGAACTGAAGATATAGGAATACAGATTGAAATACACTATTTTTTACGTTATTTTTCTTAAGGTTTTTTTTTGGGGGGGGGAGGGGATTTTGTGTTTTCTTTTTCAACATGACTACACATGTGTAACCTATGTGAAATTCCTTGTCTTCTCAATGGGGGTGGCATAGAGAGGGAATAAATAAGAGAATTTGGAACTCAAAATTTTTTTAAAAAATGAATGTTAAATAGGGTTTTACAAGGGTGAATGTTGACTAAAAATGAATGAAACGAAATGAAAATGAATGAATGAATGAATGTTAAAAATTGTTTTTTACATGTAACTGGGGAAAATAAAATACTAAATCAAAAACAAAATTAAATTAAATTAACCAAGAAAACTTGGTTTTAAAGTCCCACCTTGGACCTCTGTTTTCCCTAGGACAACCTTTCAGTGCCTGCGGCAATTCTCTAAGACTACAAGTTTTCTTCTAAAGGTTGTACTGTTAGAGGGAGTTGACTGTTAGAGGGAGTTTCTTCAAGAAGTCTTTATGAAATCACAGGTATTAAA
>JAJPUD010005749.1:99660-111526 GCA_023553655.1 Myrmecobius fasciatus
AAAAAAAAAGAAAGAAAGAAATGACCAGCAGGATGATTTCAGAGAGGCCTGGAGAGACTTGCATGAACTGATGCTGAGTGAAATCAGCAGAACCAGGAGATCACTGTACACAGCAACAACAAGACTATATGATCAGTTCTGATGGACATGGTTCTCTTCAACAATGAGATGTTTCAAACCAGTTCCAGTTGTTCAGCGAAGAAAGCCATATACACCCAGGGAGAGGCCTATAGGATCTGAGGATGGACCACAACATAGCATTTTCACACTCTCTATTGATGTTTTCTTGCATTATGCTTTCCTTCTCAGATTTTTTTTCTTATAGATCCCATTTTTCTTGTACAGCAAGATA
This sequence comes from Myrmecobius fasciatus, assembly GCA_023553655.1. Taxonomy (NCBI): domain Eukaryota; kingdom Metazoa; phylum Chordata; class Mammalia; order Dasyuromorphia; family Myrmecobiidae; genus Myrmecobius; species Myrmecobius fasciatus. The sequence goes on from JAJPUD010005749.1 coordinate 100,013, forward strand.
ATTGTATAAATATGTATACACATATTTGATTTGTCAAGTATTGTAACATAATTAGCATGTATTAGACTTCCTGCCATCTAGGAGAGGGGGTGGGAGGAAGGAGGGAAAAATTTGTAACAGAAAGTTTTGCAAGGGTCAATGATGAAAAATTACCCATGCATATGTTTTGCAAATAAAAAGCTTTTTTTTTTTTAAAAAAGTGATAGATTAGAAAGAATCCTGAAGCTAAAAGGAAGAATGATGTCTCCATGAAGAGAGAGAAAGTAAGGGAAGAAGAGTATGAGGAAGGAAGTACAAAGGTGATGGAACATGGCTAACACATGGATGTACAAGGCGAAGGCCATGGGGAAAAGAAAGTAATAGCTGCATCACCTGCAGAGCCAAGATCAAGAAACAAAACTGATGATTAAGGCAGGGGAGCCAGGGGAAAGAAAATGTCTCCAAACAGAGAAAGAATAAATCATCTTATTGGTAATGGCTGTCTTAGCAATGAGTAAAGAATCTTTGATCTCTCTTGACTTTACCAGAAGGAAGGAGACTTTCCAACTTTTAAAATTATGATGATTTTTAAAAGAAAAAGGTCTTCTTAAACAAAACAGAAAAGGCATCTTTCTTGCTGCTATCCCCCGAGGAAGTTACCTAGCTGGAGGGAGTTCATTGCATTTCAACACTGAGAGAGTTACCAAATCCTCTCTGTGTATACACCCCTTACTTTATTTAATAAATGAAATCTCATCAACTTATCCTTCTTCTATTATCACTGCTGACATCAATCTGATAATATTGGTTTGGTGTGGAATTGTGCTATTATATGTCCTCCTGATATTTAATTTAAGAGAAACATCGGCAGTGGGGTGAATATGGGAAGCAAGCTTTTTATTACTGGCAGCAGTAAGAACGCTGCAAGTGAATTAGACATTCATCTTAGTCAGGGACAATCTAGTTGTTCAGGAGAGGTTTTCTCTTTAACCCACTGCTGGCGGTGCAGCAGCTGAAAGTAACAGCTGGTTACTAAAGGACTGTGTTGTCTTGGTCTTCTCTAACTTGCTCCTATTGATGATGTGCCATTCAGGCACGGGTAAGTGGAAGCAAAAGATTCTACCATCGATCAACATGCCAGGCTAGATCACCATCAGCTCATCAATAATGGCCTCCAGCTGGCCCAATTCCCTTTCGGCTGAAAAGTCAGCTATTCAGAGAGAAAAGAACCTGTGGAGATGGCATTTCTACTGAGGGCTCAGGAAGAGCTCTTAAGTCCCATGAGGAAATGAGACACAAATTGGCCCCTGGCTACAGCTTATTCAACAATGCAGGGCTGCTTCATGACAGGATTCTCCTCTGGGACTACAATGTGAGATATGGATATATATATAGAGAGAGGAACAGATATTTGGAGGTGGGAGTGGAGGACAGAAAACAAGAGAAAGAAAGTAATGAGATCAGGAGAAAAACCCAGCTTTTGTCATCCCTTTTCTTGAAAAGAGGGAGCCAGAACTTTCCATCATTGCCTGAAATTCCCTCCACCCTGCTCTTAGAAGGCTGAGCCAAGAGTCTAAGAGAGGCTCGGGGGAAAGAGAACAAGATCAAGGTTTAAGGGCTATGTCTGGTCACTAACTCAGCAAGCTGCTTCACCTCTCAACAACTCAGTTTCCTCTCCTGTAAAATGGAAACAATAAAGCTGGAGGTGCCTGTCTCAGAATTATCATGAGGAAAGACATTTGTGAACTATGAAGTACTCTCACTTCCCTCATTCTGTTCCTCCTTACCATAGTTACAGACAAAGATCTTTTGGCTGCCATGTCTCACTGCTAAGTCATCTTTGAGCTTCAAGTACACTAAGCCACCCCCTTCTTGTCTCCCACCCCAAGCTGCTACCTAGCCTCATCCTGCTCATCTTCTGCTTGTAAAAATGGATTTTTAAAATCCAAGGTTAAGATTACATTTGTACTTATTACACTTTGTTTTATAATATTTGGCTTCACCTTTCTGGTCTATTGAGATTTTTTTGGAACCTGATTTTGTCATCTAACATACTAGCTGCCACTTAGTTTTGAATCACCTGCATATCTGATAAGCTTGTCATTTTTGCCTTATCGATGTCACTGGTTAAAAACTTGGATAGACAGATACTTGGGGCACTCTCCTAAAGACCTTCCAAGTTGTCATGGAAACATTAGTGACTTGCTAAATCCTGCCTTAGATTATTCTGCCTCTGCTTGATATGATCACGTAGCTCATGTGTCTCTCATCTTTTTTGACAAAAAAGTAAGACATTGTCAAATACTTGGTTGAAAATATGGATAAACTATATTTACAGTGTTCCTGTGATTAAATGTCTAGTAACCTTATAACAACAAGGAAATTAGATTAATATGGCATGGGTAAATGCTGTTCAATAGTTCTAATGCTTGAGAATGCTCTGTTCTGTTGCTGGACAGTCCTAAAGATGATAATACAAAACTTTTATATCAAGAGGATGTGGACTTTAAGTTGCTCTTTTTAAGGTGCTAAGCTACTTAAAGAGCTGTTTCCATTCTTGCTATGCACAATGACAGTTCAGACTTTTGGCTGAACAATTGTGCTGAATGTATCTGGTCCACATGTGTCCAGTAGAATCTGGAAGCTCAATCAAGCAGCATTACTCTTGTCAAACATGATTCTAAACTATTAGATGGATTTGGTCTGAAGTCAGGAATTGTTATCAAATGAATCAACCTTGGAAAATATGGTATCCATTATATTTGACAACAACGTTTCTGAGATGTCTAAGAACCAGAGTAAACTTCATTGGAGAATGAAAAGTTCTGATAAAGTTCAATCTTATGCCACATCTCCATGCTTATTTATGAGTATTGTAGTTTCAAGAGGCACAGAGACCAATGTAGGCTGATGTTTCTGAAGGTAGTCTTATAAGAAAGAAACAGAGAAAGGCCAAAAGAGAGCCGTTTAAAAAATAGTTCTTAAAGGCAATTGTTCAGAATAGTGAACATCTCGTTAAGCTAATATTACTATATTCAAAATGCACAATACCTATTTCTAACATACCAGGTGCCCTACTATTCCTAATGTAAAGCTTCAGGTACTTTTAAATCAGTGAGATTATACAATGCATTTTGGCATGTGATAGATATTTAATAAATGGTTGATAGATTGATTGAATGGGGTGATCTAAGTAAGAGTTGGAGGAGGCTTGCCAAGTGGAGAGGAAGAGAGAGAAAGCTGGTGAAAGGATAAGGTGGGGATGAAGAGAACAGTAGGAAAAAAGGGAAAGCTCTTAAATGCTGTGTGCATAGGGCATAAGAGCTTCTATGTTATATATACAAGAGTAATCTATTGGCCACTAGAACCTTGTAGATGCCTTTTCACCCTGAAGCTAGGTTTGTCTGAAGTGTCTTCCTCTTAGCCCGGAGTTCTTTGCTTGGATCTTGGATCCTTTTGGCAGTATGGGGAAGCCGGCTGACTCCTACTTAGGAAAAATGTTTTTGAATGTATAAAATATGCAGGATTACAAAGTAAACCAATTATATTGAAATACAATTAGTTATCAAACTATTCACAGACCCTAGGTTAAGAACCCCTCGTAGGAAGCAAAGGAAGAGCCACAGGGGAGGTTTTTAAAGTGAGGAATCTGGACAGCATCAAATCAAAATCAGCAACTCATTGTTGTGCACTGTGAAGATTTCAAAGGAAGATAATTAATAACACACAATTTCCATTAATAGTAGGAGAAATGGCATTTTTAGAGTTATTTCTGCTTATAGCTATCCCCATGTCAGGTGGTAGTTATGTTGAAGTTGCCCAATTCTGTATCTGGCACCCTTCATTGACAGTGGACTCCTGAAGCAGGTGGTTGACAGCTTATTACTGGATAGCCTGAAGTCCAGAGTAATAATCTTCGGGGCCCATATGGAAAGGTACTCCTAACATTAAGCTGAACCCTACACCCAGAATTAAGGTTTGGAAGCAATTCTAAAAGAGGCTGAGTATCCCAAAGTGTTCTTGCTAACCTTCATCTAGAATTTAACTCAAACTAGCTTTGGAAATAAGGATGAGAAGAACTAAAGCCAATTACCTAGCTAATGACATTTGCATGTTCTACCTAACACATTGCAGCATGCTGCTTGCTCCTCTGTTTCTGAGCTTCTGTATCTTTTCCTTTCTGTCTGTAGTTTTGAGTCCTAGTTAGGTTAGTTAGAAAGGTTAGGATGGGATTGAGGATTGAGGACATTGGAATAATTTGACTTGATGTCTATTCAAGTGAAAAGACCTAAGGATAATAGTAGTCTTAAAGCTCAGTCACAAGAGTAAGTAGTGTGACATAGTTGCCAAAAAAGCCAGAAGACCTATATGATATTAACTATACCCCAAACAATGACTGTCCCAACGTAGCCTGTGCTGATGAGAACACATTTGTGCTCAGTTCTGGGCACCATACTAACAAACCAGAGTGAGTCTTGAGGAAGGAAGATCACTAAGGTAGTGAAGTGTCTTAGAAATCCTGTCATGGGGGAGGATGGAGTTTGAGAACTTTAGAATCGAAAGCAGAAGACTGAGGGTAGGGGATGAAAGTCATCTTCAATCATTTGAAGGGCCATCATGTAGAAGAAAAAAGATTAGACTTATTCTGATAATTTCAGAGGACAAATTGGAATCAGCATGTAGAAATTACAAAGAAACAGAATTTCAGCTTAGTATAATAACTTTTAAGTAGGTACCACTCCCAAAATGGAATGAACTGAGGAGGTGGTGAACTCTCTACTGTCTTGTACTCTGATTTCTGAATGTATAAAATCCTATTATGCCATCAGGGAATAAAAGATAAAAGGGGGTGGGTCTAAGTGAAATCTAGGAAAGCTTTTATGAGTACTTGCAAGTACTCCATGGATCAACATCTACTTGGTTTGGAGAGGATTTGAAAGAATCTCAAGTCCCTTCTAATGCTAAGATGCTATGGCTGAGGTGCATGGGGCCGTGGCAAGGAAAGTGAATGATGTTTCCCCTTCTGTTTCAGTTTTCTGGGTTATTCTGGCTATAATCAAGGACTTGGAGTTCATTTAGGAGGAGAGGTATTTCACTTGCTTAAGCATAAGGGAATTTTAGTTATTATTTCAGTTTTATCCCTTATTACACGAGATGTTCAATCTTTTAGTCTCTTGTCAATGATTTCTAAAATATGGCTAATGCCACCAAAGATCCAAATCAGATTAGTTTGCACTGGGTGTTTGATTCCTATAGAGTTGTCAAGATTTATAGTTATTTGCAACTAAAGCTGCCTAGCAGCTAATTCTCATATTCATTACTTACCAATTCTCCCTGGGGTCACCTTAACTTTGATTATATTGTAACATGAGGGGATAAGAGGAAGGAGAAAGAATAGAAGAAGAGAGAAAAAGATAGGAAAAGGATTACATGGATGTAGAATTAGAGGTAGGTGTGTGTGTGTGTGTTTGTGCAAGGATGTTCATGAAGGGGGCAGTGGAAGGGAGAAATCTACCCTTCTTCCTAGATTCAGTTAAAGTTGTTCATCTTAAACTTTCTGTTGTTTTTTGGGGTAAGGACACTCTGTGAAGTTATCTAAGTAAGTGTGAGAAAGGTTACCTGATCAGAGTAAGAGGGGTGGGTGGGCAAGGAGATCTTTCTAGACTGAAAATTTACTTCTCCTTGGGCTACTAGCTCTGATTGAGATTCAGCAGTGTTCACCTTTCCACTGTTCTTACCATCTGCCCCAAACTACCTGTCTTTGTCCAGAAGTAAATTGTTTATTTGTGAGATATTTCTGGGCATGCTTCAACCCCCATCATTTTGGGAAAAGCCCATAAAGCATAAGCTCAACCCATGAGTTCAACCTATCATCAGGTATTTCCTGACCTAAATACCCTAGCCTTACCACTACTTTTCTCCCTCTAGTTCCTCTATGTTTAGAGAAAGAAAACTTGGATTCCAATGTCTTTATTTTCATTCCCCAAAATTGGTCTCTTCATCATCACAGAATTGAGGAGTGGAAAGGGTTCTCAATAAATTGGTACTTGTCTAGGTCTATTTCCTGTGATTCACATTCATTGCCTGCTGAATCCCTTTCCTTTGTTTTATCTCCCTTTGCCTTCATACTTCATAAATAGCTATCATTATTCACACATACCTATCATACCCTGCTCCTCCCACTCCCTTACATTGTGCTCCTTGAAACCCTGTTCTAGTATGAACCATATTCCTTGTCTTCCTAGATCTCGTCCTCTCATAGACTCTTCTTCCCAAACTTATTGAAGACTTTTCTTTCCCTGCCGACTCACTCCAGAGCTGATTGTTCCTTTTTTAAGACCACCAACTCTGAACCCCAAAAGGGGCCTGGATAAGGTGGTGAAGGCCAGGTTGTAAAGGGCTCTAAATGCTATGCAGGTTCCTAGAGGTAGTTAGGAGCCATTGGAATTTCCTAAGTAGGAGAAGAACACAGTTAAATCTATGTTGCTGGGAACTTTTGTGGAGGAAAGATGAAGATGAAGGAGACAAGTTGTGAGATCAGTTCGGAGGATATTATAATAGTTCTGGTGAGAGATGATGAAAGCCTGAACCAGTAGCTGGTAGTTAGTAGCTGCATGGATGTGGAGAGGGGGATGTATGTGAGAGATATTATGAAAAATAAAATAACCAGATTTAGCAACTGGCTGAATATGCCCAGTGAGTGACAAGTCCAAAATGACACATGAGGGTTACAAACCTGGTTGACTAGAGGGGTGGGTTGAGAGGAATAGCAGATCTGGAGGCAAAGATAATGAGCTCTGTGTTAGACATGCTGGGTTTGAAATTATAACAAGCTATCCAAGTCACAATGCGAATTAGGGTAATTGGTCTAACATCTCGACAACAATTTATTTGGAAACTCGATGTCCACGTTTTGCTTGAATATTCTCTACTTGTTGACTCAACAATTCATTATGACAACTAATCAGAGGCCTGACACACAGTCATGTCATCCCTCATACTAAAAGAACTATGGCAGACCCTTGGAGAAAATTCCTCACTTTTGAAAGGACCTAAAAGGTGAATTCTTAAAAGCCAAGGCCTTTTAACCAGAGCTCTTTCTAGAGCCTGCCTACATTTGGTGCCTTCTCATATTTAACAACTTCTGATTCAATAAAAGGAGGCAATGTTGAATGGGACGCAAGAAATTTTTTTCTATCAAAGACACTGAGAAATGAACAAGAGAATCTGAAAGTCAGCACTCCCTTTAGATACTAGAGTAATTAACATCTTGGGCTGAGGTGGAGTATTTCTTTGGGAAATTCGTAGTGTTAGTAGAAATTAGGAACATCTCTGGGTCCCCGGATACACAATACATTTGGAGTCATCCAAATTAGTTTGATTGGTCAAGATGGACACAGATGGAGTTAGTATCCAATTCTGGATGACCACCTGTCAGGGACTCCAAACTAAGAATCTGTGGGGAGAAAAAAGAGTGAGGAAAGGCTTCCAGAGAGACCAAAGCATTTTACATGAACTAATGTTTAATGTTCCTCTACCCCACTATCTATTTAGATAAAAATGAGAAACAGAAGCTACATTAAGGCAAACATTCAAAAATCTAAAATGATTTCCTAAAAATATCAGATCATACATTTTCCTATTGGAAATATCAAAGCTTAGCTTTAGGAATCTGCCTTTCTTGAAAGTATTACTCTTATACCATTCTCTGCTCTTTCCCCTTTCTGCCCCATTCAAGGAGTTCAAAACTCTGCTGTTTTTGATACCTCGAAACTCATTACAAACATCAAGGTAGAGATCAATTAACTCTCTGGAAAGAAATTAAAATAAAATCCATGTTTAAAAACTGACCAGACCATCCAAATATCCAAAAATTTTTCTCATATTATCAGCCTGAGAATAATAGAACATTTTGAGATGTAAAGTCCATTAATAGTGTTTGTATTATGTGTTAGAACTAAAAACCACAGAGGGAAAATCAATTATTTAATTCATTAATTATATTCCTATTTGTAGGTCTAATGTGGTAGTGATCATTTCATAGTTTACATCAAACCTTCTGTATTCTTAACAAGTGCAAAATCTTCAAAAAATGTCACAAACATATGAAATTCAAACTTCTGACAATAACTGTAACAAATGAAGAAAATCTGAATTTTAGTTCACAAGAGTAACCCAAGCTCTGCTTAATTAATATATTAAAAGTTATTTATTTCTATGCTATTAGTTCTGCTCATAGCTATTCTTTAATACAGAATGAATTTTACATTTCAATAATCAAAGAGGTAGAGAAGCTTGGAGTTGGCAGGGGACTTTGGATGTCATCAAGTCCAGGAATTCCTTCTATAGGATCTCGAACAAAAGACTGACCAACTTTTGCTTAAATGCTTCTAAATGGCCAGGGAATCCACTACTTCCAAGTCCATTCACTTTAGGGAAGCTCAAATTGTTAGGAATTTTTATCTATATCTGATGCATTCCTGTAACTTCCATCCATTCACAATTCAATAATTTAATGAATATTCATTCAATGCTTCCTAAGTACAAGGCACTAATGTTAAGTAAGCACTGTGATAGGTGCTAGGGAAACAAAATTTTAAAAAAGGAAAACAGTCCCTACTCTTCAAGGTATTTTTAAGGGGCAAAGGTATAATGTACAATGTACAAAGATAAGTACAATATAAAAAGAAACTTTTTTTTAAAAGCCACATATATGTGTGTGTATATATATGTATATATAATGTTTATTCCCTTTATTTTTAATTTATGGAAAAACAAGCATTTGCATAACAGGATGATAAAAAAGTTTGCACATGAAACTTCAAATCTATTAGGTATACTTTGCTATTCTTTTTAGATATATAATAAAATTATATATAAATTTATTTTTCCCCTTCCCTTTCTGTCCCAATCAAATGGATGACTACCATATGACACAAATGTTTATATATGTAAAATCATTTTATACATACTTCTATTTATCAACTTTTTCCCTGTATGCAGATAGTATCTTCCTTCATATGTCCTTAGCAGTTAATTTGGGTATTTTACAACAGTTAAAATGACTTATTCACTCAAACTTATTCTTAAAACAATACTGTTGTTACTGTACACATGTTTACTGTTTTTGGTGTTTATTCATTTTGTGGTCAAGGAAACTTAAAAAAAATTACAAGTAGATCTTCAAAATATTTTATTTTAGAAATATTGGAAAATGTTAGGAAGTTTGTATTTCAGGAGCTGTAGTTTCTATATATCAATTCAATTAGTTATGAGGTAATTTAGGTAAAAATACAAATAATATGTATTTCCCCTATATCTTGCTCCTCCTAACCCTATTGATCACCCCCTTTCAGTGAGATTTCTAATCCCTCTGCCACTAAGTACTTTCTCAAGATGTTACCCCAGGCTCTGACTTCACTTTCCTTCTCCAATCTCAGCCCAATAGTTCACCATTTCAAACTTGCACAATCCTCTGCTAACCAATCCCCTGTCCTCTCATCCTATCACAAGTCTTCTCCTTAGAATGGGGGGAAGATTTTAAACCTTCTATCTGCATTCTCAGCACTTAGCGCAGTAAGTGCTTTATAAATGTCTACTTACTTGCTTGCTTGCTTTATTCATTCATTCTCTTTCAGACTTCAGCCTTGAATTATTCCTATCATCCACCTCTCCAATTCAAAAGTAGCTGAATGAAACTGGAGAAAGTCTTATAACTGTGCAGACTGGGTACATTACAAATTTATGTTATTCAACCTCCTTTTCTTCTCTAAAGTGATTCTCTATCACTCTGCACAGAAGCTATTCTAAGCTTTTTCTTCCTTCCCTAAGTCTCCCATACTTCCATGCTTCCCATCCCCTTAAAAAGACCTAGTCTCTTAGCTCTCTGACAAAATTAAGCCTATTAGGCCTGAGCTCCCTCCTCTTTCCTCTTTATCTCAGAACTCCCTGACGTCATCTCCTACTTTCTTCTCCTTAGGCCCAGTCTCAAACAGAGGTGGCCCTTCTTGTGGCTAAGGCCAATCCCTTTACGTGGACATTTGATCCTCTTCCGTTCTATCTCCTCCAGAAGACTCTTTCCCTCAGTCATCCCTTTTTTCTCTCTAATCTTCCATTTGTCTTAATCCACTGTTTTCTTCCCTGCTGCCAACAAGCATGCCCATGTGTCATCTTAAAAACCAAAACAAACCTTCACCTGACATTACCATCCCCTCAAACTACAGTTCTATATCTCTCTTCCCTTTTTCAACCAAACTGCTGGAAAAAGCTGCCTACACTCATTGCCTCTACTACCTCTCATTCTCATTCATTCATTAACCTTTGCAATCTGGTTTATGACCTATTCAACTGAAACTGCTCTCATCACAATTATCAAAGGTCTTTTAATTGCCAGATCTAATGGTCTTTTCTTCATCCTCATCCTCTCAACCTATCAGCCTCATTTGAAACTGTTGTCTACTCTCTTCTCCTAAATACTTTCTGTTCTCTAGATTTTTATGACATTACCCCTCTTTTAATTTTTCTACTTATTGCAACATTCCATCTCAGTCTTCTTTGCTCATTCCTTATAAAACCCCAAGTTCTGTCCTTTTTTCTCTCCCACACTTTTCTTTTGAAAATATAAACACAGGTTTAAAATGATCATCTCTACGAAGGTAACTCTATATACAATATGGACACATACACATGTGTGTCTTCTCTGAACGTTAGCTCTGCATCAACAATGATCTAACTGATCTCAAACTGGATATGGATAAAAATATGGAAATTTAAAAGAGAGGAAGATTTGGGGGAAGTATAATGACTTCAGCTTTGAATATGCTGACTTGAAGACAAGCAATCAGGTGATGCAGTGGGAGTTAAGAAAACCTAAGCTTGGATCTTATTTTCAGGTACTATCTCTGTAACACTGAATCAATCAATCTGTACCTCAGTTTTCCTCCTTTGTAAAATGCAGATAAGTATCACATCTGCCTCACAGGATTGTGAGGATCAAATGAGAGAATGTATGTCAAGGGTTTTTTTTATATCAATTCAAGCTATTATAATGCCTACAGGACAGCCAGTTTGAAATGTCCAACAAACTGTTATGTAGGACTGAAGATTAGGAGAAAGGCTAAGGATATATAGATTTGAGAATTGTGAGGATCATGAGAGAATGTTTGTAAAATGCTTGTAAACCTTATAGTGTTACATAAGATGTTATCTATTATTCTTATTATTATCTTATTATTATTATAATTACTCACTGAACCCATGTACCCCTGGGATGAACCCTGATGAAGTTACCAAAGGAGGGAATTACAGACAAAGGAAGAGGGCCTAGGACAGAGCTCTGGGGTTGCATTCACAGTTAGGGAGTCATGACATAGATGATGAATGAGCAAAAAGGAGGGACAAGTAACAGATAACTAAGAAGACATAAAAAATCATGGGGGAGGGGAGAAGCAGGAGAGACAGAAGCATTTTTTCCTTAAAAACCCCTTTTCTATAAAGTTTTTCAAACCAAAATAACCAATTTTCCCCTACAAATAA
>JAJPUD010005749.1:111536-149517 GCA_023553655.1 Myrmecobius fasciatus
TGCTGGGAATATATTTGAATATTTATGTGTTATGTGTTGCGGGGGGGAAAAAAACCTTAATTGATGCTATTGAAAATATTGCTACAATTTCCAATGATATCCTTGGCCTTTAATCCTCAAAAGAACTCTTCCTACAACAAAGTCTAATTCAGCAGACCAAAACAACTATTTATGCTTAGCAATGTATGTCTCATTCTGTACCAATCTCTTTGCTGAAAGGAGATAAACTTAAATATTAGTCTTCTGACTGGTCATGGCACTGATCCAAATTCTGATGATTTTTAATGTTGTTTTATATTTTTGTGATCATTATGAAATTTTTTTCTATTGATTGTTTACTTCAATCTGTATCAATAAATAAAAGTCAGCCAGGTAACAGTAAGCACTTAGCAAGTATCCAGCAATGTATTTAATTCCAAGGATAAAAAGAAAGGCAAAAGTGGTCCCTGCTCTCAAGAATCTCCCATTCTAATATGAGAAATAACAGGTCCATATAAGATATATGCAGAGTAGATGAAAGATAACCTTTGTTGTGAAGGCACTAGTAGCTGGGGGATTGGGAAAGGTCTCCTGAAAGAAAAGGGGAAACTTGAGTTGAATTTTAAGGCAAAGAAATAGGCATTTGTTAAATGTATAGGTGTAAGGCATTATGCTATGTGCTTTACCAATATGATCTTGTTTGATCCTTACAACCACGACGGAAGGTAGATACTTGACAGTTCAAGAAAGTGAGGCAGACTAAGAGTCACAGACTAATGTCTGCTGTGGAGACTTGACCTTGTGCTCAGATGGCTAAGATGGGGCTCCTGACTCTGAGGCCTGTGTTCCTTAGATGTCTCTAAATGGAAGTCAGAGAAAGCAAGAGGCAAAGGGGCAGAATACTGCAGGCATGGGACGGGCCCGGAGACAGATGTGGACAGTGAAGTGTCCTGAGAGTGTGGCCGGGTTGCCCTGGATATAGAGGAGAGGAAAGTGTGTTAAAGGCCACCCAGGGGTCTGTAATGGAGGAGAGGGGGAGCCCCTGGAGTTCAACAAACAGAGCGGGGCTATGGCAGGAGTGATACTCTAGAAAGAGTCTTTGGTCCCTGAGTGGGGATACAGGAGGCAGAGAACCCAACAAGTAGCTGTTGGGACAGTCCAGGCCAGAGGCGATGGGGAAGGGCCCAAAGGAGGGCCAGACCTGTGTGTAGGAGAAACATGGTAGAGAAATGAGAGGATTGGGCAGCAGACCGAAGGGCCACACAGGGCAGAGAAGGGAGAGCCCTTGGAGTAATGAAAAATCAGAAAGGGGATGGTTTTGGAGAGAAGAAAATGATTTCTACCTTTGGACAAGCTGAATTTGAAGCTTTTAGGATAGCCAGTCTGAGAGGTCCACAAAGCTGCCGCTGATGGGGGATGATTCTGGCTCAGGAGAGTATTTGGGACTGAATTTAAAGATTTCCCAATCTTTGCATAAAGATTATAAAATTGAAAGAGTGGATGAAGTCACCAAGGGAATATAAAAACTGAAAAGGGAAAAGACCTGGAAGAGATTAAGGGTGACATTTAGGTGATGAAACAGCAAAAGGAGCCTGAGGAGCGGTCCAATTTCTTAGAGAAGGAAAATGAAGACCACAGCAGTGCCACCAAAACCCAGAGAGGAAAGAGTGCTCAAGAGGAGCAAGTTTTCAATGCCCTCCAAGAAGGGTGATTAATGAGAAAAAGGCCATTCATTTTGGAAAGAGAGGACTGTTACACCAGGAGAGAGTGGCTTCCTTTTGCATGAGTTGTTCAGCTACAAAGAGGATGAAAGATGGAGAATTCTGCTTGCTCTTCTACAGCAAGCACCTCTTAGTGGTGAGAGTACCAGGAGCTGGGGGATCGGGAAAGGGCTCCTGGAGATGGTTTGGTAGCACATGGATTTCTTCTGGTTGGGGAGACATGGATGTGTCTTGAAGGCTCGGTAGGAAGAGACTCAGAACAGAAAAGGGGATGAAGAAAGGGACAACCTGCTGGAGATTATGGGAGGGAGAAAGGTTTCAAGGGAGATAGACAGGCTGGCCTTGGTAAAGAGAAGGGCTTCTTCATCTGAAGGTGAAGGAAGAAAAGCAGGAGAAAATGAGATGAGGGAGGAGAAGGGGGAGCTTTTTACCAGTGCCCTCCACTTTTTCAGTGAGGTAAGAGGAGAGGTCCTCAGAGGGATGAACAGGGAGAAGGCAGCACACCCCTCAGGAGATTTGAGGAGACAAAAGGCCACCAATGTAGAAAGTGGGATAAGGCAGGGAGGGCCCAGCTGTGATCATAGAATAGATGCAGTTAGCATTGCTGTTTTGTTTCAACCTCCAACTACTACTTCAGCTCCATTCAGTAGTACATGAATCCAGTGAAAGGAGTATTACAGGATTTGTATTTGGTGAAAATCTTCTGTTTCTCTGAAATCTTTATATTTGTATTTTTTTATTGTATTCAAATACACTACTCGTTCATTGACTCCTCAGTTTATTAGTACACATTTATTTGCAATCCCCCCCCATCAGATTTTTTTAACTCAAAGTGCTGGATTTTCTATATATACTATTAAATCTGAGCTATCATTCTATGAAATATATCTTCAGCCTTTTGGAAGAGAAGTGAGAGTAGTTATGCCATTCTTAGTAACAGATTGGGCTGATTTTACTTTTTTTTTTAAACAAGGGAGGTTCTCAATGTAGTTAGGGTTCATGTCCATGGGGAAAGGAGGCATATTCAGAAATAACTGTGATGTGAAAACAAAAGGCATCAATTAATAAAACATTTTTAAAAATCTGGCCAATATTTCTAGCCTACTGAGATCTTTTTTAGACACTAGGTTCCCTTCAAATGGGCAAAAGTATATGCTTATATTATATACATATACTAGGCCACTCCCACAATAAAATTATTCTTGTCTATAGTCTGATTTCTCTTAGCCCAGTCCAATTTCTTTTGCTTTTTTGTGAGGCGATTGGGGTTAAGTGACTTGGTCAGGGTCACATGGCTAGAGGTGGTCTGAGGTCAGATTTGAACTCAAGTCTTCCTGACTTCAGGGCCATTGCTCTGTTCACTATGCCATCTAGCCTCCCCTAACCATCCCAGCCAATTCTTTCAAACCTTTTGTTTATGCTGATTTTACATGGCTAATCTGATACATAGAAAACTAGAAGTTAAGCGATATCATTGCTATTAACTGAGTGTCATCAAATGATCATTGATGCTACCCAGAAAAACTGAAAAATCATCTGAGGCTACCATCAGGGTCATGTAGTACGTACTTAAGAAAAGGTAAGGGAATAAAAAAGGAAATATAATAATGGTAGTTCATATTTGTATCACTTGGAAGTTGGAAAAATATATTCTTCTTTGATCCTCTTAAAAAGTAGATATTAACACACCTGTCAGATTGGCTAAAATGACAGGAAAAGATAATGATAAATGTTGGAGAGGATTTGGGAAAACTGGGACACTGATAGATTGTTGGTGGAACTGTGAACTGATCTAACCATTCTGGAGAGCAATTTGGAACTATGCTCAAAAAGTTATCAAACTGTGCATACCCTTTGACTCTGCAGTGTCTCTATTGGGCCTATATCCCAAAGAGATCATAAAAAAGGGAAAAGTACACACATGTGCAAGAATGTTTGTGGCAGCCATTTTTGTAGTGGCAAGGAACTGGAAACTAAATGGATGCCCATCAATTGGAGAATGGCTGAATAAGTTATGGTATATGAATGTTATGGAATATTATTGTTCTCTAAGAAACGATCAGCAGGATGATTTCAGAAAAGCCTGGAGAGACTTACAGGAACTGATGCTGAGTGAACTAAGTAGAACCAAGAGAACATTGTACCTAGCAACAACAAGATTATGCAATCAATTCTGATGGACTTGTCTCTTTTCAACAATGAGATGATTCAGGCTAATTCTAATGGACTCGTGATGGAGGGAGCCATCTGCACCCAGAGAGAGACCTGTGGGAACTGAATGTGGATCACAACATAGCATTTTCACTTTTTTGCTGTTTGCTTGCATTTTGTTTTCTTATTTTTTTTTCTTTTTGATCTGATTTTTTGTATGCCGTATGATAAAAGTGGAAATATGTATAGAAGAATTACACATGTTTAACCTATAATGGATTACTTGCCTTTTAGGAGAGGGAGTGGAGGGAAAGGAGGGAGAAAAAAAATGGAACACAAAGTTTTGCAAAGGTGAATGTTGAAAACTATGCATAGAGGTTTTTTTGTTTTGTTTTGTTTTATTTTGTTTTGTTTTTTTTTGCTGAGGCAATTGGGGTTAAGTGACTTGCCCAGGGTCACACAGCTAGGAAGTATTGTGGTCTGAGGCCAGATTTGAACTCAGGTCCTCCTGACTTCAGGGCTGGTGCTCTTTCCACTGCGCCTCCTAGCTGCCCCTATGCATATGTTTTGAAAATAAAAGGCTTTATTTTAAAAAGTAGGTATTAAAAGCATTGTAAACTCTTCTTTACTCTCCCCTCATTCCTGTTTATAGAAATAAAAAGACTTGGGGGCTCAGGGAAGTCAAGAAATTTGTCTAAGGTGACAGAGTAAGTTACAGGTTAGTTTTATCAGGACAGGTAGAAATCACCCATCTAGAATTAATGGCTTTCCCATCCCAGAGAGTACAGGAACTCTACTTGTATAAGCAGAAAATCTTAAGAGCTGGAAGAGATTTTGGGGATATCTTTCTCTAAGAGGAAACTGAAGTTCAGAGGTTGCTTGACTTCTCAAGGATCAGCACAGAGTGTCTGAATGAAAATGCTAAGCTGAAGTCTGTGGATTCCAACCCTCTACATGCTGTACCAGCACCCATGGGTGTCCCAGATTTTCTCGTTTAAACAACTTCTGCAAATAAGGAAATCAAGGCCAGAAGATCCAAATCACACAGGTCCTCAGTGGCAGCACTGAGGTAGAACCCACTTCTCCTGACTTCCAGTCTGGTGTAATTTCCACATCACCAGGATTCTTCCCTTCTCCAATCTTCCCCACTCTCACTATAATCTCCCTGACCCATTTCAAGTTGAACAGTTCTCTTTTCAGAAAAGGATAAAAGGCAGCTCATGCATAGAGAACACAGAGCTCACTCTGAATGCTGGAATACAATTACAGTTCAAAACAGAAATGCTGCCCTTGAAAACAGTTGTTGCTGAATTAATGACCAGATTGTTAGGTGTGTTACCTCAGCTTTGCTTTGGGCAGCTAATTAGCAAATGGGTCATTAAATTCAACTGGTAGTAAGTGGCTTTCCAGGCATTTTTGCTGCTGACTTTCCAAATATGCCTGTTTTGCAGGAGGGGGAAAAGCTTCCTGATGACTGCAGACCCAAATTCTGGCCTTCTTCTACTGGTAATCAACTGCAAGAGGCCCCAGGGTAGTGGCTGAGTGCGGGGTATCCTCTAAACTCTAGTGCCAAGGTGGACAGTGGATGCCGCAGTGCAGGAATGAGTTCATGTCTTCAGAGTACTTTCCTTCAGGAAAGAAGGAAGGAAGGGGGAAGAGGGGCGAGGCCGTACTTATTTTCTAGCTGCTGATCAATGCTATTCACTCTGGGCTTAGCAGCGCAGCACAGGTATTGATGGACTTGAAACCTACTCCTGATGGAGTGGAAATGAGCTGCTCACACCTGGGGAAGAGGCGCTGACTTCTTCCTGCCACTAGGGAGCCATTTAGGGCTCTAGAAACAGCCTCCTGCTTTGTCTTCCCCAGTGACCAACTGGGCTAAGTGCCTCTCTCCCCAAGGTGAGCTGCTGCTTCTCAGACAGTCGCTTATTTACTGGTTGGATCAGATCCACAAAGAATTCAGGTGGACTGATCTGTGAAGTACTTAAAATAGAATATTAAGGCCAGAACGGGCCTTGGGAGATCACCTAGTGCAGCCGTTTCATTCAACAAGGGGAAGAACTGGAGGAACTGGAGGCCCAGGGAGAAGACTTGTCTAAGGCCTCAGAGACAGCATGAAATACAGCTGGCACTAGAGCTTAGCTCTTTCTGACTCCCAGCGTCCAGGAACTTGAAAACATTACATTGTTTTTCATAGTCCCTAAGTGGTCTGGTTTAATGGGAACTGGCAAGTGTTTCTTGACCCTCTGCTTTCACCATCAAACTTAACATGCTCTCTGAAAATCTGACATCAGAGGTACAGTGTTTTGGAATGCTCTTCAAGCTCCACTTTTTTAAAAAGAACTAAAAAAATAAAACAAAAACAAACAAACAAACAAAAAACCCTGGGGAGGCTACCAGTTATTTATACCGTAGTATAAATTGGGTTTTAAACCACGTCTATTTTCATCAGAACAATTAGGTTACAGTGGGAATATAATTAACGCACATTTCAAAAGTGATTTAAAGAGTTCACAATGTAATACAATGAGATGAGGATGGGTTTTGAGGGGTACATATGGGTGAATAAAAGATGGGCTCTCTGGTTCTAGAGAGGGCAGCAGGAGTGCACTAGAAGTGGAAAGTCTGAAGGTAAACTCTACCTAGTTTTTATCAAGAAGATTATATTATAAAAGCAAAAGTTAAGTATGATAAATTAGAATCTTAAAAGTGTTACCTTAAAGAGATTTAGTTCAACTTTCTCACTGAAAAATTGAGACACAAAGATGAAATGCCTACTCTTCAAAGGCCAAGAAAGTGGTGTTTCTACTAGTCCATACTGCCTCCCCATGAGCCCAAAACAAGATTGTGCCATGACAATGCTGTCACTCTGCTGGCCACGGGCCACAAGGCAAGCCAGAGAAGTCCCCTTCACACCACTGGCAGGCCAGCATGAAGCAGGCTAGTCACTGGTCCTTCCACTGACACAGCAAGTAGGAAGAAGATGGAGCAATAAGGCGCAGGTCTTTGGTGAATCAATTTAGCCAAGACAAAGGTAAATGCAGCTGGGATTAAAACTACAAGTTTCATGCTCTTGCCAGACATCATGAACTATGTTATCCCTTACTCCTCTGAAAAGTGCAGGGCCATGCAAGTACAATACTGATTTTCTTGATGTTGAGAAGAGGGTGTCTATACGCTCTGAGCCTAAGAAGATGGGAGAAGGGACTAGAAAAAGTTGAGACATGGAGGGGGGGAAATGGAAAATAGAAAGCAATTTGCTGCGTGCGGTTTTTTTTTTTTTGTTTGTTTGTTTTGTTTTGTTTTGTTTTGTTTTTTGTCGAGGCAATTGAGTTTAAGTGACTTGGTCACAGGTAGGAAGTCTTAAGTCATATTTGAACTCAGATTCTCCTTACTCTAGGGCTGTTGCTCTACCTACACTATTCTACCCCATTGCTAGAGATATTGAGAGCAGATTTCTACTTTATTTCATAAGGGATGCTGAAATTCTTTACTTTTCCTAAAGGAGGCCTGCAAGCAGCATAGCTGTGGATCATGAATGGATTTTATTTTGCAGAAAAGTAAAAAGACCCAGGGAAAGGATGATATTTCAGAAAAAGTCCTCTGGAAGCCTACAGCTGCCCACAAGAAGCTCCTTGTGGTGGTTCTCTTTTACAAGATGCTCTTGGGCCAGAATGATTTAAAATATGCCAGGGTTCTGAGCAGAGGTTTTGTAGAGAAGCTGACCCACAAGATTATTACCAGAGAAGTCTCAGAACTCTTTAAACTTACTACCTTCATTTCTCTTCTACTACAACCCTGAAAGGTTTTCTTTGACCCTCCTGAGCCACCTTGACCCCCCCCCCAGACAGACCCTTCTTTCAAAAAATTCAAAAATCTCTAGTCTTAGGGCAGAACTGGGGCTCCTAGATTTATTCTTGTCTGGAAGGGTCATTTTGGAGTAGACCCTGGGCCTACCTACATGTCCCTCTCTTGGGTGCTGGTGGTAATGTCCAAGCTTTCTAGCATCCCATGTGCTGAGTTGATTTTGGGAGCATGTCATTATCTCTACAATACAAATCTGGGGGAGTACTTACCATGTCAGATTTTCTAAATGTAATCACTCCAGATATTTGTCTCCATTAAATTTAAAGATCTTAGGCTCATTAAACCAAATGCTCTTCAATGGAATTTTCCATATGGAATAAATCTCCCTGGAAGAATCTTTTCTGGAAAGCTGCCCTGGATGGAGCAGTGAGTGATGACTAGCATGGAGAGGTCTCTATCAGCGGCAGATGCCGCCTTGCAGCCTCTCAGTGGGGTGGGCCATGCCAAAAGTGCCCTGCCTGCAGCTTGAGGGAAAGCATGCTCAGCAGACCCTAAAGAGAGCTGAGAGAAATGATTCAGATCCAGAGCAATTCTCTCCTTTAACAACTTCTTAATCCCCCTTTTCGGTGTTTCTCCTTTTAAAACAGAACCACACGTGCACACCCAAGCATGACTCCCAACACCAGAAGTCACCAGCACATCTAGGCACAGTTGCCAGAAACCATAAAGGGGTCATTGATTCTTCATCAGCTCCAGGTCCATTCACCCACCCTATTTCAAAGAATCACTCAAGCCAATTTAGGTCTTCTCATTATCACATTTTAAATACAAACAACAAAATTATTTTTTTAAGGAGGAATATATGAAAGATGACAACACTTTAGAAGATAAATCTGAAGACGTCAACACTAAGCTGTAACCTCTTTACTGATGGGAGGAAAAAAAAAAAAAGATTCTCTCACTGTAATAACATTTAATCCCCAGAAGCTAATCTAAATGTAACACTCAAAAGAAGACAAAGACCGCACAAAAGGGAAAGCGCCCTGGCCGCTGCCTTTTGGGACTCCTGCTTTATCCCTGGAGCGAGAGCATTACCCGAGCTCCAATGAAATGCTATTTTATTCTCTGTCGTGTGGAGGGGATTATCAAGTTGCCTTTTCTAAACCCAGTTTGGGTCATGGATCTCTGAGCACCTCGAACAGCCTGCAGCTGGGCTTGCAGCCAGGGAGGCTGCCCCTTTTATGTACCTGGTCAGTGGGGTACAGAGTTGACTCACTTGGGAGAGCGGGAGTGTGGAGGGGCAGGTCCAGGCCCACACATCTCCAATCGGCTTTTAATAGAACAAATTAAAATTAAGATGGGAAAATAGGAATGTAGACATTAGAGTCAAGGCTCAAAGTCTAAGTCTTCCTGTACTAACTGTTAACTCTGGGGATCTATGAGGAACAAGGACAAGTCAGAGGGGGTTAGGAACTGTGTTTCATCTTCTGACCTGGCTTCCTCATGCTTATACTGTGGGGTGTGTTTCTTAGCAAACACATGGAGGGCTGTTAGTCAGAAGCAAAAATGGTCAGGAAGGAGTACTACATCTATCTTGAGACTGACATAAAGATGCATTGAGTATATCTTTTTCCTGAAAATTTTCCAAAAGGAATTAAGACTCTACAATTTCCCTCCAAAACACATTCTGGTATCTCACAACCTTTATAGTCACAAAGTTCTAAATATCTACACTCCATTCATTTGGAAGCACTTTAAGTCTATTCCCTTCTTGTCTGTTAGCTGTCAGTCAGGTGAGAGCTGAGAATCCTAAGCTGTAAGGCATCTTGGAAATCCTCTAAGTCCACCTTACCTATGCACGGCAATCCAAAGAACACTTAGTTTGAATCCCAGTTAGGGATTGACTTGCTAGCTGTGGGGCTTTGGGAAAATCACTTGCCTAATCTGGACCTCAGTTTTCTCATCAGTTTTTCCCCATTTCTGAATCCTACAGTACCCTATAATCAACTTCTGAGGAAGTCATCTAGCCTCCAAGGTTTCCATATCATATTCTTAGTACATAACTCCAAACCAAATAGAAAATAGCCATCTGTTGACTGATTACTAATGGTGATAGTAGCAACACTGGATAACTGAAAACATGCAAATGAATGGGAGAAAATTTTTATAGACAGTTTCTGATTTAAAAGTTTCATATCTCAAGCATAAATAGAATTTTGTCAAATATATAAGAATATGAATCAATCCCCAATTGACAAATGGTCAAAAAATATGAACTGGCTCTTTTTTGATGAAGAGATCAAAACTATATATAGTCATGAAAAAGTACTGCAAATTACTACTGATTAGAGAAATACAAATTAAAACCTTGAGATAGTACCTTACACCTATATCCAATTGACTAAAATGATAGAACAACAGATGTTGGTTATGAATAAAGTGGGACACATTCCCTACTGGTGCCAACTGTGAACTTATCTAACATCTGGAAATACACCCAAAGACTCAGAAATCTGTGTATACCCAGTGACTCACCAATACCATTATTAGGTCTGTTTCCCAAGGTGATTAGGGAAATCATATGTTCTAAACGATTTATATCCACTCTGTGGTAGCAAAAAACTATATACTGAGGGAATGCCTTGTCAATTGGAGAATGGCTAAACAAGTTGTGGAATATGATTGTGATGGAATACTACTGAGCTATAAGAAATGATGAGCTTCTTGATTTTAGAAAAACACGGAAAGATCTGCCTGAAATAATGAAGAGTGAAATGAACAGAACCAAGGGAACACTGTACACAGTAATAGCAATGTTGCTCTAAGAACAATTCTGAATGAATTAGAGTATTGTAAATATTCATCTACTACAAAGGACATAGGAAGATGATGCTATCCATTCTCCAGAGAAAAAAGATGGTAAAAAGAAGTTATGTATAGTATAGTTTTACTTATATAAATGTATTTGTGTCTAATGTGGAGAGGAAAGGAGGAGAAAATATTTGCACAGCAAAGAACAAAAGAGAACTTTCAAGGAAGTACAAAAAAAGCAGAATAGCTTTGAAAGTGATGTGTAGTATTTATTACGGTTTTTTTTTTAAGTAAAATATCATGATTTTATATTGAATCCTCTTTTATGCTGTGCTGCATGCATGTTTTTTTTTTTTTTTTGGTCTTTTTGTGTTTAACTTCAAAATGAATAAAAATAAAACATAAATGATCCCCAAACTTTACTTAGTCCAATAAAGTTGCAACCTCTTTCCCATTCAATCATTTTAACACACCCGCCTAACTGGCTTGCTTTGGGTTTCTTCTTCTATCATCTTACCAACTAGTCAAAGTAAAATGGCCAGTGGAGAGGCGTCAGAGAACAAGAGAAAACTGGACAGATAAATGAAAACTCACTGTATTCTAATAAGGCCGCACCAATGGCAGAACACTAAAGAAGGCCTACCTCTTAGGCTGCCATTGGCTGTGCTTCTTTGAAGCCTGTCCCAGAAAACCATATTGTGTAATGTGAAAAGATAAAAGTGACCTGGAAAATCTTCTAGTCCAATATTCCCGTTTTATAAGTGAAGCTGAGGCCTAGAAAAAGGAAATTACTTGACCAAGGACATATAGCTCCCAAGGAATGGATTGGTATAAAATTTCTCTACCAATTTATTTGGCTTAGTCTATATCCTGTTCTTATGAGTTTCTTTTTTGTTTTCTACCATGATTATATATATGCAAACCCATATTGCCTAGTCTTGTTTATTTATGTTAAATACAGCGTACCTAATTTTTATTGAATATCATCTTTCTGCCCTGGATTTAAATATAGTTTGTCCACATATATCTCTCTCCAATGGTTAGTAGCAACACCCAGAAGGAGGAGTGAAAATTGGGTTCTGGCATTACTTTGCCTTAAAGTGTCCCTTGAAGCATGAAGGACCTCCTTAGTCGTACAGGTTTTCTATAAGTGCCCTGGACATAAGCTAGGGACAACTATGAGGAGGGTCCTAGATTTCTATATCATAGACTCTATTCAACTCAGACTCTAAATATGGTTTTGAATTTGTCCTTTATTTCTATAGCAAAAAATCTACTTCAGAGACTAAATTCCTTATATTTTCAACTCCTTCAGTAACTCCCCTAACTGGTTTTTCTTCTTTCCTTCAGTCTACCTTTCACATATAGTAGAGCAGGGATAAGAATTTATCTGTTATTATGAACATGTCAGAAGACCACAGTGGTTCCCAATTGCCTCTTATATCAAAACTACTAATCATGTGCTTCAAGACTTTCTACCAAGTTACACCTCACACCCCTCTCTCAATTGCTCTCATCTTCGATTTCATCCTGGTTTATACCCTTTAATACAAGGTTTGTACAGCTCTACACATCTCACTTAAGAGTCCTTATATTTGCCTCTCTCTCATTTGTGAGAAAATTTCCTTTACCACCTTAGAGAAATTCAAAACTTCTTTGATGAAGCTTTCTGAGACTGATCCTATCTTTCTTTTATTCACACATTCTAAAAATTCCTCTATCCATATAAGAGGCAATATGATATAGAGGAAAAAGTGCTACATTTGGGAGCAAGGAGACAGCTGGGTTCAAATTTCATTTCTGCTGTGGCATAAAAGGCAAGTCATTTAAATTGAAAATGTTTCCATATATATGTATATATATATATATATATATAATTGTGATACACACCATAGTACCTAACTCATATATTAGGGGAATCAAATAATATATTTGAAGAGTTCTGCAAATCTTAAAAGTGTTGTATAGATAACAGCTTTTGTTATATTTACCATGCATATATTTCTGTAAACCTAAAGGGAGCTATATATGTCTATTTCTGTTGTGTTTATTCTTATGTCTTTGTGTGTGTGTGTGTCTGGACTGTTTTCCTCCACTGAGTGCTAATTTACCAGTGGATAACTTTTGGCCTGTGCTTTTTTCTGTAGAAATACTCTGTAATTTAGTTTCGTCTCTGTCCAACTTAGCCTTGGTCTTAGAGGAGCAAATGCTGGTCTTGGGGTGCTATATTTGCTTTAAATATGAAGAAAAATGAGAAATCTATGGAAGAGATTCCAACCAGGATATGGCTCACTCACTCACTCACTTTTACCATGTTATTATTAACCATGTGGGGATTTATAGTTGCTACCTATTAATGTCAATCTGTTGAAGAGAGTTTTGGTCTTGGTAGGGCCCAGTGACCTGTTGATCCTGACTGTCTGCACTCACTACCACTATCACTAAGAAGAGATCCTTGTCTATTGCCTCTTTTTGTATTTCCAATGCTTAGCACACTGCCTGGCACATAGTAGGTACTTAATAAATGTTTACTATTTGATAGAAGACAGGAGTGTTATCTTCAAGAAACAAGAATGTAGGCAAGGTGAATAATATACAAAATAAGGCTAGAAAAACAAGTTGGGGTGGTCAGGCAACTATTTTACCCTAGAGACAAGAAGAAATCACTGGAGTTTGGTGAGTAGAGGAGAGACATGGTCAGACCTATGTCTGGGAAAATCATTCTGGCAGTTGTGGGAAGGGAAGGAGGAAGAAACAAGGGGATCATCTTTTAGTAATTTTTTTCCCAAATACATGTAAAAACAATTTTAAACATTTGAGTTTTTAAAATTTTGAGTTCTAAATTCTTTCCCTCCTTTCCTTCATTCTCTCCCCATCCCCTTCCCTGAGATAAGCAATTTGTTATAGGTTATATATGTGCAATCATTCAAAACACAGGGAAATCATCTTTTAAACCTCACTTGATTAGAGGAAGTGACTTGTCCAAGGTCATACCAATTATTAAGTATCAGGGATGTGGCAAGTAACTTTGTAAACCATTATTTTCAACTGCATTTGCCCTCTTTTTTTGGTTCTATTTTGATTACTCCAGATCCCTGTTATGTGATTCTCTTTGGAGAATATGATTATTTATTGACTGACTTTCCAGGTACTTTGTTTTCCTCATTTCTAAAAACAGTCGAATTCCAGTTGGCTACACTGACCTCGATGTTGTGAGAATGAATGCCAATTGCCCAGGTCAAAAAGAGCATGCTGTGGCACACTAAGAATAAGGGGGAAAAACACACCAGAGAAAGACACGGAAATCCCCAGGAAGTCAGTCAGTCAACAAAGAGCCTGCTTGCTAGTCCTGAAGACATTTCCATGAGGGAAATGGGGTTCAGTTTCTAAAGGGCAAAGCTATAATAATAATTTGCCTGCCCTTTGAAGAGGCAGACACATCCCAGTTTAGATTGCATTTCGAGAAGCTAGCATAGGAAAGGAGAATAGCATTTGAGTAGGAAGCCTAAGGAATATGACAGTAGTCAAAGCAATTATACTCCAGGGATTCAGAATGGGGAGGAGTGAGGGCTGCAGTGCAAGAATGTCTTGCCACACAGGGATGAGAGTGTGTTTCACTTCATTACTCTGCTCTGAAGGATCCTTCCAATCAGCAACCATGATATCAGGGAGTTCCTTGCTTGGGCTAGGTAAGATAGCCCTTCCTCTCTCCACATGGCACCCCTACAAGTCTGCCTGAGATGCTTCTCTTCTGTCCCTTCTAATATCTCCTTTTCCAGGATAGGGACACACCATTTCAGAGGAAGGCCACAACAGCTTTTTCAGAAGCTTTCCGTCCTTAGCTCCTCTTTTTAAGTTTCATTATTTCGGCCCCTTCCCTCCTCCAAGAGAATTCCAAATCAGTTCCAGCTGTGGTGAAATTAGCTTTAAACTTGACATCCTGATTTGTCCATCTCTTAAAGGGTCATGTAAATCACTCTGAATCACTTTTTGGCAAACTCCCAAAAAGGAAATTTCCTCTGGAAAGGCCAAGAGAGGTAAGATAAAACCCTGCTAATTCATACTAACTAGGGGAGCTGTCTGAATTACATATTTAAAATTGCTGTTTTCATTTCACTTCAGTCATCATTTATTGGACATTTCTTCTGTGTAAGAACCCATGCTCAGAACTGAGTGTGACTATGGAGATGAACGCACAGGATTCCTGGTCTGAAGTCAAGTAGAGGGGATGAGACACACACAAATAACTATAATAGAAAGGAAAGAATAAAAATGGAGAGAGACAACATATGCTAGAAGAGTTCAAGGGAAGGAGGAATCATTTCTGGCTGAGCATCTGGAGGTTGCAGAGAGAACTGGGCCCAGAGTCAGGAAGACAAGTTCAAGTTCACCCTTAGACACAGGATTCTGGGCAAGGTTACTTCCTTTGTCTGCCTCAGTTTTCTCTTCTATAAAATGAGGATAATAATAGCACTTTCTTTCCAGGATTGTTGTGATGAACAAATAAGAGAATAATTATAAAGTATTTGGCAGTCTGGAACAGAGTAAGCATTATATAAATATTAATGAGGTATTCTTGTTTTAGGTCACATAGCTAGTAAGTGTCTGAGGCTAGATTTTGAACTCAGGTCTTCAGGACTCCAGGTCTGACAAGTTCTCTCCTGCAACTACCTAGCTGCCCCAAGAAACAAATCAGGCTTTGTCTCAGTTTCCTCATCTATAAAATGAGTCAGAGAAGGAAATGGCAAACCATTTCTGTTTTTTTGCAAAGAAAATCCAAAACGGGTCATGAAGAATCAAACAAAGACTGAAAAACAAACAAACAAACAAAAAACAAAAACAAAAAACAACTGAGAGTTGAGATTCTTATTCTTATTACTTTATTGGGAAGATTTCAGCCAGGAAAAGGAAGTACTTGATCTATACCTTTAAGAAAGATTTAAATTATCAGGGGATTTAAAGAAAGAGTATTATAAGAGTAGAAAATGGTGTGAGCCTAGGAAAGAAAAAAGGATGGGAATTGTGTTTGGTGAATGTCCAGAGGTTCAATTTGGTTAGTATGTGAGAAGGTGTGGCTTAATTCAAAAACACAGTAATTTATATATCTTTGCTTCAGTGAATAAGCAATAAGCCTTTAGCATTTTCTTCCAACTGAATCTGGTGGTTTCAACTGTGTAGGAAACTCCTACAGGAGACTGTCCCCTGATTAAAGGACACCAAGCTGCCTCTCCTCAAGCCTACACCAAGAACCTGTCTCCTGCCCTGGGCTCTGACT
Source organism: Myrmecobius fasciatus (assembly GCA_023553655.1). Lineage (NCBI taxonomy): Eukaryota > Metazoa > Chordata > Mammalia > Dasyuromorphia > Myrmecobiidae > Myrmecobius > Myrmecobius fasciatus. The sequence goes on from JAJPUD010005749.1 coordinate 127,281, forward strand.
GGTCAGCTTTTGCCCAATGCCCTCCATATCGCCTTCCTGGGTAACTCCATCTCATGCCCTATCTTTCCCTCACCTTTACTGCAGCTCCTCTTTAAGTAACCTTAGCATATAAAAAGCTCCTGGAGGGTAGAGAATGCTTTCTGAGCTAGTAAGGGAGTCTCTCCCTATTTCCCCCAACCCCTGCATATCACAATTTATTTACATGTCTAAAGTGACCAATCAATTATAATCTCTCTACCAACACAGAGATTTGCAATGCAACTACAACTTAGTGTCTAAACAAGTTATTTGGCATGCTGAGACATTGACTTGTCCATAGTCACACACAAAACAAGTTTCAGAGACAGAACTTGAACCCATGTTTTCCTAATATCAAGGCCAGATCTTTATCAACTATAAAATGATTGCCATGCTAACTGAATAAATATGGATAATGCTAAAGTACTAGACTGTAGCTTACTTCCTTTAATTAGATCAAACATACCTCTTCCTGACTTCTCCCCTCCCCCAAAATCCAAACCCCTTGATTTGCTTAAGTCTTTTCTTAAGGAGAAAAAGTGTAAAGGTTCAGTTTAGGTCAAATAAACACGAGTTCTATATAAGTGGAGAACAAATTATGTGATTCATCCTAGGATCAAAGGTCCTGGGGCATTGTTTACTAAGATCAAGGAAATGGTTAATAACCTCCTACCCCAACTCAATTGTTTTAACCTCTTTGAGAGATGACTGTTTGTGTGGCCAGTAACCTACACTACAAGTTTTCTGACAATGAGAGGCAGAGACAGGCTCTGAATGCTTCCCAGGGGAACAGGACTGAAGGTTGTCATAAAAAATAGATGTGACACAGTAAATACAGTCTGTCCCCTGGGGTCTTAATCTCTTCCTTCAGAAAATCCAAACAATTCCTGCTGCTGGGTAGCTGTAGCTGTTTTTGTGTGTGCAGTTACATTGGATTCCATTTCTTCAAACACACAATTCTTCTGGTTCCAAAAATGTCTGCCTTCCACAGTCAACACATTCCCCTTTCTATTCCATTTATTTAAAACTTCTCTAATGATTCAGAAGAGAAGGCATCAATTTTCTTGGATGAATTCTCAGATAACCTGTTATGTACACTGGGCTTCACCAAAGCATAAATCAGAGAAACCCGATGGTCTCAAGGCAGGGCAGGAGGGTCTTCCACAGTGACATAGTTCTGGTGCAATTTTCTAGATTCTGGTAAGTTATTTACTCTCTCTCTGAGCTTTACTTAATTTTTTAATTTTGTAAAATTGGGATAGGAATTGTTCAATTACCTTCTCCTACCTGGATGATGAAGATCAAATGAGACAATTAAATAAAAAGCTCTTTGTATACTGTAAAGTATGTGTAAAATATGGTTCAAACATGTGGGTTTATAACAACAACAATAGTATAATAAAAATGTTTTTCCTTTTATCATATAGTCTAATTGAGAACCCACAGTATTTTAGGTTCTATATAACTCCTAAAAAAAAAAACAAAACAAAAAAAAAACCTTCTGCTATTTCTCTTATCTAGTGGCTAGCTCAAAAATGTTTGGAAGAAATGTTCTATCTTGGAAGAAAAATCCAAAAATATTGCTGCTGCCACTAGTGGCATTTTTAAAGTACTTATAAAGCAATTTACAATCATTAGTTAGTCCTATATATCTCCCAGTCAAGGAATTTTCCTAATGTTCAAGCAAAATTCTTTTTGAATTGCTCTTGATTTGGTTTGTATGAGGGAGAAATCTTTTGATAGATCCCGATGATGCTCTGTGTAAAACTGAAAGTTGGGCCACCAAAGGCTATTCCTGGCCCAGAATGAGTTCATTCATTCAATATTCATTAGGATCTACTCAAATTACTGTACATTATCATTCTGTGATCACCTCCACTTCAGGGCCTAAACCTAGTCCAGGCTGGAAGAGGGGATACTCATTTGAATACTTCAAAGATCTGTGATTTCAAGTAGGGTGTTTATTTCTTCTGCCTAAGGAGACTGAAATTCCAATTGTGCTTTAGCAAGAAGGTCTACATAGAGCTGCTGTCAATGAGGAAATTCATCACATTTTCGGTAAAGATGTCAATATGAAAGATTCCAGCCAAATTTAGCTCCCTCTAAAACAGAGGTTCTTAAGCTTTCTTGTGCCTAATGACCCCTTGGATGATCTGGTGAAGCCTATGGATCCGTCATATTTTTAAATGCACAATATTAAACATATACGATTACAAAGGAAAACAAATTATGTGATGAACAATTATAGAAAATATAAAAATACAGATTGACTTCAGGTTAAAAGCTACTGTTTTATAGCTGTCTCAAAGAAAATAGTGTGAAATGAAATGCTAGATTAAAAAAAAAATAAAAGAAATGATGAAAAGAAACATTTGATGATATTTAGGGAGGAAAAAGGGCAAAAACAATACAATGCTGCTCTTATTGGCTTCAGATCCTGACCAGCTCTATTGTGGGGAAAGACTTTGTACCGGTTCCAAACAAGACTCCACTTAAAAGGAAGACCCCAGAAATAATCATTATCAGAGAATGTCAAATGCACTGCCCCAGGCAGAAGGCTACTAGCACTTTTATGGCTACTAGCAACCACTCAACTCCTAAGGTTATGCACCAAGAAATAAGTAACTCCAGTAATTACAGAGAATAACAGCAGGGGAGTGAGATACCTTCAACAGATAATACTGGAGACATGATCAAATATAAGAAAACACTTAATGCAATAGGGAAAACAAACAAACAAAAAACCACTATGAGCTAAAAGGACCTAAGGATAAAACTCCAGAGGGAAATAATGCTTCAATATTTGTAAGAATTCTAGAAATTAGGAGAGTTTGGCCAAAAGAACTAAAAGAATAGATGGAATGAGCTAAAAGAACTTAAGGATAAAACTCCAGAGGAAAATAATGCTTCAATATTTGCAAGAATTCTAGGAATTAGAAGAGTTTGTCCAAAAGAACTAAAAGAATAGATGGAAGAATTATTTTTTAAAAGAATGAAAAGAAATTCTGAGAAAGTGGCAACATAAAGGATTTCAGAAAAATTCAACTCCCTCTAAAACCATCTCAAAGAGAAGGAAAAATATATCATATGAGACTAAAGATCATCACTCAGTATATAAACATCATTAAGTGTCCAGGGCACTGTACTAAATGTTGGGGGATACAAAGAAAGCAAAAGATAGACCCTGCTCAGTCTAAAAAGATAACATGTAAACTACTATGTACAAGAAAGCTATATAATGGATAAATTGGAGATGATCAACTACAATTAAGAGAAACTGGGAAAAGCTTCCTAGAGAATGTAAGATTTTAGTTAGGACTTGAAAGAAGCCATAGAAGCCCTGAGGCAGAAATGAGGAAGGAGAGCATCCTATGGCCAAAGCCTAGAGATGAAGTTTTTTGGGGGAGGAATGACAAGAAAACCATTGTCACTTTAGGGAAGAGTGCCTGTTGGGGAGGCAGATGTAAGTTTTCTTTCAGGCTAAGAGGGGGCTAGGTTCCAAAGGGCTGTGATGCCAAACAAAGTACTTTGTGTTTGTTCCTGGGAGTGATGAGGAATCACTGAGTCTGCTTCAGGCAAGGTATGCCACGACTTAAATGCTCCCCCTTCTGCTGTTCTGACTACTGATTTCTTTGACATCCTTTTAAGTCTCAACTAAAATCCCATCGTCTATGGGAAGCCTTCTCAAATCTTCCTCAGTTCCACTGCCTTCTACCTCTTAATTATTTTCTATTTATCCTGTATGTGGCTGACTTTGGACGTCTGTTTGCTTGTTTCCTCTATTAGACTGTAACATTCTTGAGGGCAGAGATTATTGCCTCTTTTTGTATTCCCAGGACTTAACACTTTGCATTCTCAACTTAAGTTTTTGACTGATTAGGATGGGAGTTAGAAGAGACTTGAAGGGAAGAGAAACAAGCATTTATGTTGTGTCAAAGTATTATATTGTGTTAAGTACTTTATAAATGTGATTTCTTTAGATCTCCAGCAGGCTGTTGCAACAATCCAGCATGAAGAAATATAAGGGCATGTGCTAGGAGGCACAGAAGGGAGTGTGTGAGAGAGATGTTGTTAAGGTAAAGCAGCCTTTGGCAACAAATTAGACATGGGGTGGTAAAAGGCTGTGAGGAGCTGAGGATGACTCCTGGGGTTGGTAGGAGGATGTACTCAACAGTAAAAGGAAAGCTAGAAGAGGGCAAGATCTGAGAGGGAAAGATAAGTTTAGTTTTCGGTGTGATGAGTTTTCAGATTTCCATAGGGCGCCTAATCAGCAGCTGGAAATCATCAAATGTACCTATGTCCAGGCTGGACTCTTGCCCACATTCAGGACTATAAGGACTGATGGGAAGGGGTCAGCTTCTCTCATAGCCATAACTATGAAAAATTCTCTTCTAATTTTTTTTAATGCTGTCACCTTTAGATTGCCTCTTCATTTTAGGCTTACTGGGAAATAAGATTTAAATAATGGTGATATGTTTTTATATATTAGCATCTTAATGATATCTTTTCTTTTTGTGCTACATATATTTTTCCCAGTGTATTTCCATTTTTCAATGGCTATCCCTTATAATAAAGAATTTAAAAGAGGACAAAAAATTTAATCAAAAAGACAAAAATAGCTTAGTCAAATTAGTGAACCTATTAAAAAGTCTGGTTTCATATGTAGTTCTACACAGATGACCTCGCCTCCCTTCTCTGCAAAGAAGTGCCCTTTCCTACTTTTTCTTTGGGGCTAAGATGGGTCATACAATTCTATAGCATTCACTTAGCACCGTTTTATTGTGTTGTTCTTTCCCTTTACAATGTTGTTCTGTTTATTTCAATCTGTACTAATTCATAAATCTTCCCATGATTCCCATTCCCATCAAAATCCATCGTATTAATCACTTCTTTATATGAAATTATTTTCAAGAACTAAAACTTGATAACCCATTTACCAGCTAATAATTGTAAGTCAACATTTACAACTATTTACTATATATGCTAGGTGCTGTGCGAAGCACATTACAATGATCACATTTGATCCTCACAGCAGCCCTATTTCCCTGTTTCACAATAACCGGTTTCCTTTAATTAGGAAATTGAGGCAAATACAGGTTAAGTGACTTGCCTAGGACTACAAGGTAATAAGTAGTGAGAAGCTACATTTGAACTCAGGATTTAGACTCTAGATTAAGAGCTCGGTTCACTGTACCACCTAGCTGATCATCTACTCTGCTCAAGTTCTTTGTCCTTTAAAAATTTCCATGAGATATATGGTCCCAAAGCATCTAGCATGTATGCATGAATGAAGAGATTTATTAAACACTGACTGCGGGGTCAGGCCCTGTGCTCAATCCCACAGGTTCACACAGAAAAAGCTAGACAGGCTCTGAGGACAGGAGCTCACCGTCTGATTGGTGGACAGAACAAAGAAAAGAGGAGACCCGCAGAGTGGATGGAGAAAGGAGAAGTCCTGAGGGTTCCCTTATCAAGGCCTGGGGTTCTGAGGGGATAAGCATCAGGTCAGATAACAGTGGCTCAGGGTCTGCAGGTCTTGTGGTCCTCCATCCTGCCAGAAGGATCAGAGCTGGGGACTGAGCTCACCAAGCAGCATGCTGAGTGGCTCGGGGGAAGGGAGAAAGTGAAGAAAAGGCAAGGGACAAAGAGATCTAGACAGGATGGAAGATTTCACACACACTGAAATATTCCATGTTGTTGCTGTCTGTCTGTCTGTCTGTCTGTGACACCATATGGGCTTTTCTTGGCAAAGGTACTGCAGTGGTTTCCTTCCTCAGCTCATTTGACAGAGGAGGAAACTGAGACAAACCAAGTTAAGTGACTTGCCCGGAGTCACATAGCTAGGAAGTGTCTGAGGCCAGATTTGAACACAGGAAGAGGAGTCCTCCTGACTCCAAGACCAGCCACACTGGACCACCTGAGGCGCTTCTGTGGTACTAAAGAACTAGAAAGAAGTGAATACCCACTGACTGGGGAATGGCTAAACAAAGTGTGGCACATCAATGGAATTGAGTGTGCTGTAAGAAATGATGAATATGAAAATGCAAAGAATCATGAAATTAATATGATAATATTAATGATAATATTACATATAATAGTAATAATAAAACAAAGTGAAATAAGTAGAACCAGGAAAAATAGTATGTATAACACCACAGCATGCAAATGGAAAGAACAGCAACAAAAACAATAAAACTAAATGTTGGATCGTTATAGCCCCAAAGAGGAGATAGAGATGCTGCTGTTCCTTCTTTGTGTACTTTGAGGATTTGTGGAAAGAATGTTGCATGTACTGTTAGACTTGTATTTGTTGGTTAGTTTTGCTTAATTGCATTTTTCTTCCTTTTTCATTTTTTGTTATTTCTGGGTAAGTAAAGAGGTATTTGTCTGAAAATGAAGGTTATATAAAAACAAAAGATATCAATAAAAACTAATTTTTAAAAAAATAAGAAAAAGAAAAGAAGGAAGAAATGGAGAGTAGTTAACAAGAAAGCAAAAATCCAATTATCTGGGTCTGATTTGGATGGAGAGGATGGGAAAAGACTGGGATACAGAATTATCCAACTCAAGCTATGTTCTATTCCTTTTTTAGTATCTCTTCTTTTTCCTTAAGAAAAAAAAAAGGGGGGGAGGTAGAGGGGCAGCTAATAGCGAAATAGATAAGAGCACTAGCCCTGAAATCAGGAGGACCTGAGTTCAAATTTGACCTTAAACACTTAGAACTTCCTAGCTTGTGACCCTGGGCAAGTAAGAAAAAAAAAAAAAAGGTAGTGGGCAAAAAAGGGGGAAAAATTAATCAGCTGGCAGCCAGCTCTCTAGTAATGAATCACTCCACAATAAATTAATTTTGTACTTATACTTGGGAGTTTTTTCAGTCTGAAAGGATTTAAAAAGAGTTTGCAATCTGTTGCCATAACTTCCAAGAAGAACCTGTGTCTTCTTGGGCTAGGAAAACAAGACAAAAATACACTTTGATGCCTCTTCATAGAAATATGGAAGAATACTAATATGCTATAATTTATATACCATCAGATTGGGCTGCTTATTAACATTTTCTTTGTTACCAGAAAGGGGCCACAAGGAATACAGTAATAACTGTGGCATAAAAACAAAAAGCAGAAATAAAACTTAAAATATTAATACAAAAAACAATACTCAAATCCATAGTTATCCTCAAAACATTTAATAAGAATTAGTGGAAAATAGCAAAGATGTACAAATTTGCAGATTCTGCACTGGCTTCAAGGGACTTATAATCTAATTTTGGCACAGGTCATATGTATATATATATAAAAAGACAAAAAAATCTTTTTTTTTTCTTGGAGACAGTATGATGATTCTCAATGGACCTTTCTTTTAGTTCTTAAACTTCAAGATTTTATATATAGTAACTGAGTGATATAAACAAGTACTACAAAAATTCAGATGAGGCAGTACTTTAAGCAAGGCTACCAAGCCAAAGTTAAAGTATGAGCTAAGGCATCCAGATAGGAATGCAAATGGCCAATGACAAGTAAACAAATTTAATTGGAAATGAAGGATTTTAGTGGAGAAGGTGTGGTTCATCTGGAAAAAGAAAGTGGGGAAGAGCTGTGTAGGAATGTCAAATTGACAGGAAGGTTGTAATATATAGAAAACTTTCACGAAGATTAATTTGAAAGCTGTGGGAATGGGAGAGAATGGGAAGAAGAGCTCAGAAGCAGAGAAAGTCACTTAGAAAGCTGTTATAGTACCCTATGGGTACAATGCTTAGCAACTCCAAAGTAGCCAAGGGTACTACTACTCGTGCTCCAGTACAACTAGGGTAAATCTAGGAACTCTAAGATATATTGGGACTGGAGGCCCTGGAACACATGGAAAGGTGAGCCAACATGGAAAGCTCAGGGAACATTCAGGGTAACACATTGGCTCTGAGATTACATTTGATTTTCCTTCTAAACTAGCATTTCCTGGGACTTGAGATATCCCCCTCCCTAATCTTCCTTATTACATTTTTACTCTTTAGGCAGAGAACAGTCTGAATTCTTGGGATAGCTCCAGAAGTCTCAGAGCTGCTCAAGGATTCAGGGTGCAGGGTTTTAGAGAATACTTAAGAAACAAGAAAGGGCAAATGCTTAACAAACATCCAAGTGTCCTTCCCTCTTATCACAAACATTCAGGATAGAACAGATCTGCCCATGAATATTTTTAGGTCAGTAACCCCAAACACCAGCTTTTCAGGCACTCCAAAGTATCTCCAGTAGGCATATCACAAAATTCTCAAAACAAAAAAATCTTCCACATAGCACCTTCAGAAAGTGTAAGGATGTGTGAAAGTCTACTAGTGAAATCAAATTAATGATGTCAGGAGAACAGGATATCACAAGGTATAAAAAGTCAAGATTTGTTGTTTGGGGTGGAGGCTGGGAGTGGCAATATGTGTGATTTCATGATGAATAAGTCTTTGGTTGGGGAGTGTAACTATTTCTTTTTCTTTCTTTCTTTCTTTTTTTTCTTGGCCTTTTCCCTTCCATAACTTTTTCAGGCTATCTCTTGGCTATATCTTCTAGGTAATGAGTGACAGTGTTAAATACAGCATCTGCTGCTACTGCAACCTCCCATTGTTGGGGAACTGTTATATCTCTACGTATCTCTATTTTGTTAGTGATCACATTATTCCATTTTGTCATTTGGTGGTCTCTTTCTTATAATTTCTTTTCAAGCTCTTCTCCTATCATAGAATTGGAGATTTTCTGACTCTTTTCTCAGTCTTTGGATAAACTGAAGCTAGAAGAAGGAAAAACAGTCCTCAAAGGAAGGTCATTCACAATTTTCCTCTATTGACAATCTCTGCTGACTGTTACTCTGTCCACCTGAGGATACTCATATCCAAAGTCATAAAATCACTGAGTACAAGGTTTGATGAGATCCTTTCATCTGCTTCTCAAGTATACAACTGGCAATATCTATGTATACCAATTGAATCCAGCCAAGAAAATCCCAGGAGTATTCATTTTTCCTAGTAACTACTGAACTGTTTGGAAATTCATTTCTCTCTCTCTCTCTCTCTCTCTCTCTCTCTCTCTCTCTCTCTCTCTCTCTCTCTCTCTCTCTCCTCTGTTTCAGTAGGATTTAAACTTAATAGAGTATGACTATCAAAGATATTTCATCCCCTCTATTTTACTTGTTTGAACAAAACTAAAGTTATTCTCCTTAGTGTGGGAGGATTGAAAATAAAAATTTCTTTCTCCCTATCAAAACGCTGCACATTCCTTTAGCTTACTATATTGGCTTAATTCTGGATACCTCCAGATTTTTTCTTCTGGTACCATATGATTCCCCCCTCACCCCCCCAAGCCAGTGCATACTCTTAAGTGAATAGATATTTTCTAGATGATCAAAGTCAGGCCCCCTCTAACCAGTTAGACCAGTAATTGTCAAAGAATATCCCTCTCCCTTTTACATTTCACCAGGATTCTCAGTAGGGAGTGTAGGGTAGCTAGCCTTCTATTCTCCATTAATACAGTTAGCACAACCTTGGCCAACCTTACCAACAGCCTTAACCAATGGATAGCAAGGCTTCAGGACAATGAAAAATAGCTTCTAACTAAAGAAGCTTCTAGCTCCAGTTTATCCAAAGGCTGAGAAAAGACTCAGAGATTTTCTAATCCAGTGATAGGAGGAGAGCTTGGAAAGAAGCTATAACAAAGAGACCACCAAGTGACAAGTTGGAATAATGTGATTTCCTAACTTCTCTAACTCAATCTATACCTCAAAAGTTGCCAATGAGTTGGTAGAAGAAAGAGGTAATATGGTCAATTAAGGATGACCACTTTCCACCTTAATTTCTAAGTTTGAAGAATGATGGCAGAATTGGGTACTTCCAGACAGTTGGGATTAAGCAGTATAGGCAGCTTTATATTCACTTGGAACAGGGTAAGATATTCATAAATATATGCTAAGTTTTGCAAAGAACAAAAGGCAAATCCTTACTTTATTGTGTCCTCCAGCCGAGTAGCTGCCTCATGGAATTGTTGTGATGACAGTTTGTACATTTCAGCATTCTGCAATTTAAAAAAAATCCACACAGGAAACAAACAAACAAAAAAAAAACAAAACAAAAAACTTTGTATTAAATTTCTTTGATAAGGACATATATAAAATAATCAGAATATATACATCCATATATGTATACAAATATAAAACCAGGAGCCATTCCCCAATAGATAAGTAGTCAAAGGATATGAACTTTCCTTGAAATAATAGTAAACTATTAACAATCATGTGAAAGAATACTTGAAGTCACTAATAAGAAAAATGCAAATAAAAACTCTATGTATAAACTTTATTTAGAAAGTTTTGTTTTATACCCTGTAAATTGACGAAGCTGACAAAAGACAGAGATTAGTGTTGGAGGAGTTGTAGGAATAATAATGTGCTGTCAGTGCAGCTGTGAATTAGTAAAAACATTCTGGAGAGCAATTTGAAATTATGCAAATAAGGTGACTAACCTTTGAACCAGAGACAAATTTTAATACAGGCTTATCCCCAGAAATTCCCAATATAGCAAAATAATTTATAGCTACTATGAAGAACGCAGCCAAGGAAAAGTAGGAGAAAGGGAAGAGAATGAGCACTGATGTGGGTTACTGTGCTGTGATGGGTTTTTTTTTTTTGGGGGGGGGGAGATAAACATTATTTCATTTAATTCTCATAATCACTCTGGGAGGGAGGTGTTGAATAAGCATTCATTTATTTATTTTTTTTTTAATTTTTATTTTATTTGAATAACATATGTGTGGGTAATTCCTCAACAATAACCCTTACATAGTTTTCCGCCACAAATTTTTCCCCCCAACTCCCCACCCCTCCCCCTAGATGGCAGGATATCCACTACATGTTAATCACGTTAAAATATTGGCAAATCGAATATATGTATACATACTTCCAAACTTATCATTGGTGTGCAAGAAAAATCTTATCCACACGAACGATATATCAGATAAAGGAAACACAATGTAAGCAAACATCAATCAAGGAGTATGAGAATGTTATGTTGTGGTCCACATTTCGCATCCCTCTCTCTGGGTGTATATGGCTTTCTTCAGTGAACAATTGGAGGTGGTTTGAAACATTTCATTGTTGAAGAGAGCCATGTCCATCAGAATTGATCGTCATATAGTACTGTTGTTGCTGTGTATAATGATCTCCTGGTTCTGCTCATTTCACTCAGCATCAGTTCATGTAAGTCTCTCCAGGCCTCTCTGAAATCGTCTTGCTGGTCATTTCTTACAGAACAATAATATTCCATAACATTCATATACCATAATTTATTCAGCCATTCTCCAATTGAAGGGCATCTATTCAATTTCCAGTTTCTAGCCACTACAAAAAGGGCTGCCACAAACATTCTTGCACATGTGGGGCCCTTTCCTTCCTTTATGATTTCTTTGGGATATAAGCCCAATAGAAATGCTGCTGGGTCAAAGGGTATGCACAGTTTGATAACTTTTTGAGCATAGCTCCAAATTGTTCTCCAGAATGGCTGTATCCGTTCACAGCTCCACCAACAATTAAGCATTCATTTATTGAGGAATGGCCAACTAAACTAGGGTACACGAATAAAACAGAATACTATGCTGTCAAGAAACAACAGCTATTACGAATACAGAGAAGCATAGAAAGATTTCTATTAACTGATGCAGAGTAAATTAAGTAGAGCCAAGAAAACAATATATACAATAACTACAACAATATTAGTAGAAATAATAACACAAAACAATCTGAAGTGAATCTTGTAACATGTTAAGAACAAACATGGGTTCAAAGAAGATACATGAGAAGATTCCCCCCCTTCCTCTCTACATCTTTGCAGAGGTTAGAAGGTTCATGCATTTGGCATACTGCACACATTTTTTCAGGCTTTTTCCCCCTTTTTTTGCTGTATGATTCATTTTGTTGCCTTTTTCTTCTTTTTTTCCACTTAAAAAATATTATTTATTACACAAAAGCTCGCTGGGAAGGGTTAAGGAGAGATGTCAATGGAAATTTGTGATATAAAAACAAAACAAAACAGATTAACAAAAATTTATTTTAAAATATACACAAAATAAACACTATTCTCTTATGAAGACCTAACTAATTCTGTTCCTTAGTACTAATAGCCTCAGCATTATCCATAATTGAAGCTCTAAATCCTTCCATGAACACATTATAAAAGAATCATAATATGGTAGATTCGAAAAGGGATCCTGAAAATTTAATTTCCTCATTTTAAAGATTACAAACAAGACTTAGCAAAAGGAAATGCCTGGGCCAAGGTCACCTGGTCAGTTAGCAGGTCTCCTGAGTTCTAGTCCTAGGCCCTTTCAATAATCACATACTAACTCTGGTGATCATACCTGCCCATAGGATGCTGCTCTCCTGAAATTCAACATTGAAGTCTATACCCACATTAAAAACTAGAGACTACTGAATTTTGGATGACACCTTTAAGATAAATAATGATAAAATAGAACACATATCAGGAGAATGAACAGGATAAATAAGTGTTTCTGGATATCATGTAATATGTAATAGTTGGAGAAAATGAGCTCTTAGCCATCTTCAATTCATGTGGAATAATTAGATTTATTCTACATAATTTCAGAGAGGAAAATAGAACCAATGAGTAGATGTCTTAAGCAGATTTTAGCTTATTATAAAGAAAAGTTTTCCAATAATTTAATCTATCTAACAATGAACCAGAATGCTTTGTTATTTAACATGAATTTAAAGGGGTCAAAGCAGGTGCCTATAAGTAAGACTACTTACTAAGGATGATATAGAGGTAACTGCCATTTGGAAAGAGGATGGACTAGATGAGATTTAAGGTCTCTTTTCTTAGTGTATCTCTGACAAATCAGGACTCTTCTCTGAACTGTGGCTAAGGAATCATAGATACATCCCAGGGTCTCCATCCTAGTTAAGTGAGCTCAGTGTTGAAGCTATAGTGGGTTCTGTTCTGGATTTAACAGGTATTTAGAAAACCTAGAACAAACTTCTTTAAAAATAGAGAAACTGCTAGATGGTAGATAAAAAGGTAGGGACTCATCTGAGTCTCCCAAATTCTCCTCCAAACAACTTTTAAGTTAACATCTCAAAATGAATTCTGGAGCTGCTGATAGAAAACCCACAAAGAGGTAGAATGAAACAATTTCCCAGCCTAAGACGACTTAGAAAGACAGCAGGATGGTCTGTCCCACTAGGGTAAGAGTAGAATGCAGTCCAGTACAAGGAATACCCTCACTGGACCACAGCAAGGCTTGGAAGCAACTGAATGGGCAGTAGTGGCTTCTGGAGCTCAAGGTCCATGAAGAGTAAAAGAGTCAGACAACTAATCAGGAAGAAATTAAAGGGGTCTCTTTGCTGGCACTAGGTGCAGGACTGTTGCATTGCTTATATCAGATCAAGGTTACGGTCTTGGGTCAAAGTTCCAGGACCTAGAGCAACACTAGCACACAAGAGCTTGTAGGTACAGGGTAACAAGGATGCTGGTAACAGTTCCAGGGCAGAAAAGAGTGTTTGTGGTCACTCAAAAACCAGCGCACAGGCCAAGAGAGTGGTAAACATTCCTGTTGTTAGATCATACCATCTTGGAAGAAATGACAATTTACAGAACTCCACAACTAGCTGAATAAAAAACCTGAAATTTGTGACAGTGCCCCCTCCACCCTGAAGGGAGAGCCCAAAGTGAAAGGTCAAGAAATAAGCTGAAAAAATGAACAACAAAGAGAGATACTGACCATAGAAAGTTGTTATAGTAACAGGGAAGAATAAAACACAAACTCAGAAGACAACAAAATAAAAATTATTACATTCAATGCTTTGAATCAAAATGTGAAATGGCCTTAGCCCAAAAAGAATTCTTGGAGGAGCTCAAAAAGGATTTAAAAATTAAATGAAAGGTAAAGAAAAACTCAGGAAAATGCAAGAAATTATGAAAAAAGTCAACAATTTGGTACACACACACACATACTCTGAAAAAAACAAAACAAAACAAACATTTTTAAAAAACCAAATAGGTCAAATAGTAAAATAGGCACAGAAATCTACTAAAGAGAAGAACATCTTAAAAAGCAGAATTGCCCACATGGAAAAGAAGATACAAAAGCTCACTGAAGAAAATAATTCCTTAAAAATCAGAGTTGGGCAAGTAGAAACTAATGACTCCAGGAGACAAGAAACAACAAAACAAAATTAAAAGAATGGGGGAAAAATAGAAGAAAATATGAAATACCTCACTGGAAAAACAACTGCTCTGGAAAATAGAATAATTTAAGAATTGTTGAACTATCTAAAAGTCATGATTAAAAAAAGGGCCTAGACATCATCTTTCGTGAAATTATCAAGAAAAACTTCTCTGAAATTCTAGGATGAGAGGATAAAATAGAAATTGAAAGAAGTTACTCATTACCTCCTAAAAGAGATTCCAAAAAGAAAACTCCCAAGAATATTATAGCCAAATTCCAGAGTTCCCAAGTCAAGGAAAAAATATAAGCAATCACAAAGAAATTGCTCAAATATCATGGAACAACAGTCAAGACCTTCTGCATTAAAGGATTGGAGGGCTTGGAACATTTATTTTGGAGGACAAAGGAGCTAGGATTACAATCAAGAATCGCCAATCTAGAAAAACTGAGTATAATCCTTCAGGGGGAAAATGGACATTCAGTGAAAGAAGAGGAATTTCAAACATTTCTAACGAAAAGAATAGAGCTGAATAGAAAATCTGACTTTCAAATACATGACTCAAGAGAAGCAGAAAAAAAAAAAAAACAGGACGGAGAAATGATATGGGATTCAAATAGGTTAAACTGCATTCCTAGATAGAAAGATGATAGGTGTAACTTCTAAGAACTTTATCAATATTAGGGTAATTAGAAAAAGGGCACAAGTTAGAACTGACTATAAGGGGATAATTACTTTAAAAAATAAAATTACAGGGGCAGCTAGGTGGCGCAGTGGTTAGAGCACCAGCCCTGAAGTCAGGAGGACCTGAGTTCAAATCTGCTCTCAGACACTTAACATTCCCTAGCTGTGTGACCCTGGGCAAGTCACTTAACCCCAATTGCCTCAGCAAAAAGCAAAAAAAAAAAAATCTTAAATTTGGGGGCAGCTAGGTGGCGCAGTGGATAGAGCACCAGCCCTGAAGTCAGGAGGACCTGAGTTCAAATCTGGTCTCAGACACGTAACAGCTGTGTGACCCTGGGCAAGTCACTTAACCCCAATTGCCTCAGCAAAAAGCAAAAAAAAAAAAAAGAAAAAGAAAAAAAATAAAATTACAAAGTGAGAAAAAGAAATGCACTGGGAGAACGGGAAAGGGAAAGGTAGAATGGGGTAAATAACATCAGCAAAAGAGGCATTAAAGTAATTTTACAGTAGAAGGGAGAATGGGGAAGTTGTTTGGAAGAGGAAATATGGTGTCAGAATTGGCTCAAAGAGGGAATAACATACACAATGAGTTGTGCATAATAGAAAATGAAAAGTATCTACTCTACCGGAAAACAGGAATAGAAGGGAATAAAAGAAGGAGGGGTTACTGATAGAAGGAAGGGCAAATTAGGGGAGGTGGTAGTCAGAAGGAAAACATTTTTGAGAATGGAAAGAATGAAAGGAGAGAGCAGGATAAACAGTAGAAAAATAGGATGGAGGGAAATGCACAGCATTCATAACTGAAAAAAATTTTACAGCAAGTTTCTCTGATAAAGGTCATATTACTCAAGTATGCATATAAACGAGTCAAATTTATAAAAAGAATCATTCCCCAACTGATGATAGTCAAAAGATATGAATAGATAGTTTTCAGATGAAGTTATCAAAGCTATTTATGCTTATATGAAAAAATGCAATAGTGAAGTGTAGACTTCACTATTGAATAAAGAAATGCAAATTAAAACAACTCTGCTACACCCTGCCCATCAGATTGGTTAATACTGACAGAAAAGGAAAATGACAAATTTTGGAAGAGATGTGAAAAAATTGGGATACTAATGCACTGTTAGTGAAGTTGTGAACAGATTTAACCATTACGGAGAGAAATCTGAAACAATGCCCAAAAAGCTATAAAACTATGCATATATCTTTTGGCCCAGCAGCACCGTTACTAGGCCTATATATCAAAGAGATAAAACAAAAGGGAAAAGGAACTGCATGAGCAGCATACTCTCAGAAAAACCTGGAAAAGACTTATATGAATGATACAAAGTGAAATGAGCATCAACAGGAGAACTCTGTACACAACAGAAGCAATATCTTTGGATAATCAATTGTGAATGACTTAGCTATTCTCGGCAATATGATGAACCAAGATAATTCCAAAGGACTTATGATGCAAAATGCTACTGATACCCAGAGAAGGTACTGGTGGAGTTTGAATAAAGATCAAAATATGCTTTTTTAAACTTTATATTTATTGATTTTTGAGGGGGGGGACACATCTATGTTTTCTCTCACAACATAATTAACAAAAAATATGTTTTACATGATTATATATACATGTATGTACATGATTGTAAATGTATAACATATTAAAATTGCTTGCCTTCTGAGTGAAGAGTGAGGTGAGGGAAGGAGAGAGAAATTTAGAACTCATTTTTTTTTTAAATTTATGCCTAGTTTCTGCTATACTATTTTCCAGTTTTTCCAGCAGTTTTTGTCAAGTAGTTACTTATTATTCCAGAAGCTGGAGTTTTTGAGTTTATCAAATAGCAGATTACTCTAGTCATTTACTACTATATATTTTGTACTTACTGTATCCCACTGATTCACTACTCTGTTTCTTAGCTAGTACCAAATAGCATTGATGTTTCCTGCTTTATATCATTGTTTTAGATCTGATATGGTTAGGCTATCTTCCTTTGCATTTTTTCCCATTAATTATTACCTTGATATTCTTGAACTTTTTTTTTTCCAGGTGAATTTTGTTATTATTTTTTCTAGGTCTATAAAATGATTTTTTGATTGATTGGTATGGCATTGAATAAGTACGTTAATTTAGATAGTATTGTCATTTTTGTTATATAAGCTTGAACTCTCCATGATCAATTGATATTTTTCCAGTGGTTTAGATCTGACTTTTATTTGTATGAAAAGTATTTTGTAATTGTGTTCATATAGTCCCTGAGTTTCTCTAGGCAAGTAGACAACCAAATATATTGTCTACTGTTATTTTAAATATGATTTTTTTTCTATCTCTTTTTCTTTTGTTATTATTACATTACATTATTACATCACTACAATACAATATATTACATATTATTACATTTTGCCTTCTCCCCTGGCCTTTTTTCTTTTTTTTTTCTTTTCTTTTTTTTTTAATTAAATCTTTTTATTTGTATAACATATGTATGGGTAGTTCCCCAACATTGATCTTTACAAAGCTTTCCATTACAAATTTTACCCCCAGTCTTCTCCCCTCCCCTAGATGGCAGGAAGTCCACTACATGTTAATAATAGAACTCAAAATTTTAAAAATCAAATGTCAAAAATTGTTTTTACATGTGTTTTTTTTTTTTGGTTAAAGTTCACTATTAGTTTTTTTTTTAATTAAAGCTTTTTATTTGCAAAATATATGTATAGGTAATTTTTCAACATTGACTCTTGCAAAAGCATTCTGTTCCAAATTTTTCCCTCCTTCCCCCTACCTTCTCCCCTAGATGGCAGGTAGTCAAATACATGTTAATTATTACATGTAATTGTTAAAAATAATATATATATATAGATTATATAATATGTTACATATATATCACACCCACAATTTATATATACATATACACATAATAGGTTAGCTGAGTTCACATTTACAACTTAATCTTGGGTAATAGCATGAGGAAACAATTTTGTTAACTGAGTTTGCTATACTTCACTCCTAGCAGAACACAGTCACAAAAAATTATAACTTTTTAAGGGGCAATGAATCCTTCCTTTCCAACAGGGTCAGAAAAAAAATAGTGGTCCATTTTTTTTTCCTGGGAACAAAACCATCTCAAGTAAGCCTTTAATCAAACTCTTGAAGGTATGTAGCAAATTTAAGTCACCTGCTATAGCAAGTTCTATGGTGGAGGAACAGTTATTAATATTAAAATTGGTTACTGATATGAACACTTGATGGGGTTTAAAGGTTGTTTTTTTTCCTGCTCTGAAAAATTTGAAGGCAATCCCTTAAAGATATCTGTTTTGGATTCATGATGTTAATGAGGACTGTTTGTAAAGATGCCATAATTAGGCACTTTTATTCTATATCAAATCACCATGGTTACTGATAAGATTAATACTTCCATCTCCACAGAAAGACAGATGAAATGAAACCTTAACCAGCGAAAGCATCATATCTAATGTTTTATATTCCATCTATGACTCAGAACTCTGTAATGCTGCATCATCATAATCATCATCATCATCATCATCACAATGCATTTCCTAAGCATCTATGATTCAAGGTTCTGTAATGCATCATCATCATCATCACCACCACCATCATCATCATCACAATGCACTTCCTAAGTATTCTATATTAGGTATTACACAAAAAAAGAATAAAAGAGATCTTGCCCTTAAGCATAGGGTAAGGATTTTAGATCTTCACAACTCAGAATCATAGGTAGTTTTTTAGAGTTACAAAGGACCTTAAAGATCAACTAGGTCAACCCTCTCACTTTTATCAATCAACCAACATTTATTAAGCTCTTACTATATACCAGGTACTATACTAAGTCCTTGAAATAAAGAGAGGCAAAAGATGCACTCAAGGGGCTCACAATCTAATGAGGGTGGATAATAATCAAATAAATATATACAGTATAAATAGGAAATAATTAAGAGGAAAGCACTGACATTAAGATGGGTTGGGGAAGGCTTCCTGTAGAAGATAGGATTTTAGATGACACAAATGGAGTGAGGGAAGTCAGAGGCAGAGCAGAGGAGACAGGTAGTTTCTGGCATATGTGATCAGAGAAAATGCTTAGAACTGAGTCTTGATGGAATAAGCAAGGAGACATTGAATGCCAAATAAGGCTTTTTACATTTGTTCTTGGAAGTGATGGGGAGCCACTGAATGGGTGTGTGTGTGTGTGTCTGTGTGAGTGAGTATTTACAACTGTATTTTAGGAAAATCAACTTTAGTAAGCTGAGTGGAGGATAGACTGAGGTGGAGAGACCGGAGGCAGGTTTAATGACTTAATTATATACAGTGAATAGAGAGACAAAGTGACCCTCCCAGGTTATAAATCCAGCTCTCCAGACTCCTAATCTACACTTTTCATTGTCACACTGCTTCTGAAACATACTGATACAGACAAATTAGCAAAGTAAATAAATACACACATCAACATAGAAAAGCAAGTAAATTAACAATACTGGATTTTGAATCATAATGGGACCCGGGTCCAAATTCTGGCTGTGGACCAAACAGAAACTCATCTGACATTATCTTGAGGCTTCAGTTTTTTCCATCTGTAAAATGAAGGGGGTGGATTACATTATAAGGTTTACTGGAAGGGACTAAAAAATAATCCAATCCAACTCCATCATTTCACTAATGAGAAAGCTGAAGCCTAAGAGATGTTTTGGCTTGTTCCATGCCACACAAGCAGGGAAATGGTGAATCCAGAATTCTATCTCAAATGTTCTGACTTCAAAGTCAGGGCTGTTTCTACTGAAAAAGATTTTTAAGATCCCAAACTCCTTGGATTCTATGATCCCACATAACCAATCAGTAGACAATTCAATTGAATACAATAAATATTTTACTACAAGGAATTGTGTTAGGTGCTATTGTGGGATACACAGAAAAAGGCCCACTCTTGGAATTTAGAGTTTAAAGTTTATATAAATTT
Source organism: Myrmecobius fasciatus (assembly GCA_023553655.1). Lineage (NCBI taxonomy): Eukaryota > Metazoa > Chordata > Mammalia > Dasyuromorphia > Myrmecobiidae > Myrmecobius > Myrmecobius fasciatus. The sequence continues at coordinate 147,152 of JAJPUD010005749.1, forward strand.
TGGGAAGAAAATGAGAAATTTTTGAGTCTAATCCCCCTCATTTTACATATAAGAAACCTAAGGGCAGAAGCTAGAAAAGAGAAGTGACTGTTCCCACAGTTCTAAGTCTCACCTAGAAGCGCCCGTAGAAATTTTAGTCTCCTAGGCTTGCTTTTGGTCTGACTCGGACAACAAGGAATTCAAACTTCTCAACCTTTCTAAAGGCCCAAGTATTGCTTTTTGGGTCACTGATAATTGAAATGATGATCTCAGCTTTACATTACTTCCCTCCAGTCATATGTGTTACTTACCCCATTGTGGATGGCTTCATTACTTAGCATACAGACTCAGAGAGGAAATCCTTTGACCTCTCCCCCTCAAAATGTCCACAATTCTGACCTGAAGGAGGAAAGGTAGTGTGGCACTGGCTGCCAGTTCTGCCCTTTTTTACTCCACATATGTGTGATTTCACACTTTGTGTTGATGTCACAAGAGGTGATCACATGCACACATGGCACAAATATGATTTAAATAAACTACAAGGCAAAGTTGGATTTCCCCCCACAAATTCCCAAATCTATTCTGATATCCTTTTCTTTGAAGTTTAATAGCCCTTATTGCCTTTGTCATTTGATCATTAATTACTCAGAGGTTTCATGTGTGTTAGTCTGGTTTCCCCAAATAGTAAGCCACACAGTAGTACCCACAGTATAGAAATAGTAATACCCACAGTATAGAACACAACACTGTGTGTGTAATTGGTAATCAATTACTTGCAGAGTGATTTATAAAGGAAGGCCTATTGCACATATTTTTTTTTTATTAAAGCTTTTTATTTGTATAACATATGTATGGGTAGTTCCTCAGCATTGATCTTTACAAAGCTTTCCATTACAAATTTTACCCCTAGTCCCCTCTCCTCCCCTAGATGGCAGGAAGTCCACTACATGTTAATAATGTTGAAATACTTGACAAGTTTGCACATAAATTTTAAAATTATAGATCAGTTTCTCTGGAAGTATATTGGATTTTCACACACATTACTTAATAACTCAGTGATCATGAACTTTATTGCAAGATAATTTTCCTATGTAGAACTAATCTTTCTGAGTGGTCTCCCCAGTCCGCAAATTTTGACAAAAACCTTTTTCTTTGCCCTGTAAACAGACTTTCCTCCTCTCAAATCACAGCTGCTTCTAACTCACATTTGAAACCAGAAGACCTGCTCTCCATTAATTAAATCTTCCATTAAATATTAAATAACGTGAATAAGGAGGTGTGAGTGTTCTCCATGGGTTTCAAAAGTCACAGTGTTTCTTCAATTACTTCCCAAGCAATTTTCATATTTCATACTGTCTGATTTCTCAAAGGACCTGGATTTGCAAGATCAAAAAGAAAGCAATAGGGTGAGAGAAGACAGAGTAAGAGGGCATGGAAGAAAAAAGAAAATTAACATTCAGCATGCACTAAGAAACTGTCCTATCAGTCAACCTCTTCCTCATCGAAAATCAGAAGAAAGATGGCAACTGAGGAAGAAAGAAGTATGGTATCAAAGGAAAGAATCTTGTATTTGGAATCAGAAGACCTACTCTCTCCCAATTTAACAGAGCACTTTAGTTCTCTGGGTATTGGTTTCTTAGTCTGTACAATGGGATAGTTTAGATAACCTGTAAGGGCTAGCTCTAAAATTACACATAGTATAGGTAAAAGGCTGAAAAAGATCACCCCTTCATTTTCTTTTAATATTCTTTTTTTTAATTAAAGCTTTTTATTTGTAAAACATATGTATGGGTAATTGTTCAATATTAACCCTTACAAAGCTTTCTGTTATAAATTTTTCCCCCTACTCCCCACCCCTCCCCTAGATGGCAGGATATCCACTACATGTTAATTATGTTAAAATACTTGACAAATCGAATATATGTATACATATTTCCACACTTATTGTTGTGCAAGAAAAATCATATCTACACCCTTCATTTTTTTTATTGAAGCGTTTTATTTGTAAAACATATGCATAGGTAATTTTTCAACATTGGCCCTTGTAAAGCTTTCTGTTACAAATTTTTCCCTCCTACCCCCACTCCCTCCCCTAGATGGCAGGAAGCCTAATACATGGAAATTATGTTAAAATATTTGACAGATCAAATATGTGTATATATATTTATAGTTATCTTGCTGTACAGGAAAAAAAAACCAAAAACCTGAGAAGGAAAACATAATGCATGCAAGCATCAATAGAAAGCGGGAAAATGCTATGTTGTGGTCCAGACTCAGATCCCAGACTCAGATCCCACAGGCCTCTCCCTGGGTATATGGCTTTCTTCATCACTGAATAACTGGAACTGGTTTGAAACATTTCATTGTTGAAGAGAGCCATGTCCATC
>JAJPUD010005750.1:0-22136 GCA_023553655.1 Myrmecobius fasciatus
TCCCTTCCTCCCTTCCTCCCTTCCTCCCTTCCTTCCTCCCTTCCTCTTTTTCTTTTCTTTCTTTCTTTTTTTTTTTTTGCTGAGGCAATTGGGGTTAAGTGACTTGCCCAGGGTCACACAGCTAGGAAGTGTTGTGTCTGAGACCACATTTGAACTCAGGTCCTCCTGACTTCAGGGCTAGCGCTCTATCCACTGCACCACTTAGCTGCCCCCCAGTTCTCAGTTTCTTTATTTGTATTGTTGTTCTATGTCCTTTGTTCTCAAAAAGAACCATGACATCAGAGAGATGAGGCCATGATATGCAAGTGAATTGGATTTAAATGAAGGAGGGCTATGCAAGGTCACCTGCCTCACTTTCTCCTCTAGAATCATCTGGGCCAAGTGGCAAGATAAAGACCAGGACCACTAGAAGTGGCCCTGGAGGTAGTGGGAGATCTTGGCCTTTTTAAGGTAAGGTCTTCCACAGGTCTCAGTTTGACTGTGGAAACACCCAATTAGTGATCAAGGATAGGTAAGAAATGAGGCAGAAAATGGCCTGTTTTATCTAGTCAAAAAAAATCAATCAGGTAGGGGAAAACTCTCTGGATTTTTGCCCCAAACAGAAACAATTGCTAGTTACATTCACTCTGAATCAATCAGGGCCCAAACAATGACTAAGTAGGACTTGAGCTGGGACCTATTGTTGGCCAGTTAATGAGAACCAAAGTGATTTCTGTTTAAAGCATGGCCCTTAAGAAAGAAATCTTGCCCATAAGGACCAACATATATTGAGAGATTTCAGTGATCAATATTTACATTCCTTTGGGCAGAGCACAAGAAAATAAGGGTATGATATCCTATTGTGGGACTGAGGAAAGGTAAGTAAAAGAAGAAAAGAAAGGAGAGGAGACGGGAAAGAGAGAGAGAGACAGACAGATAGACAGAGACAGAGAGACAGAGAGAGACAGACAGAGAGAGAGACACAGACAGAGGAGAAGAAGGAGGAAGAAGAGGAAGAGAAGAAGGAAGAGGAGGAGGAAGAGGGGAAAGAGGAAGGGGGAAGGAGGAGGAGGGGGGAGGGAAGAGAAGAAGGAAAGGAGGGAGAGCGGGAGGGAAGCCATTATCCACTGGCTAGTTCCAGTTAGGTCCCCTGTGGGACAGCTCCTACCACTACTCACAGAGGTTGTTGCTTGTCCTTTGTTCTGAAAGAGAGACATGATATCAGGGAGGTGAGACCATGGCATGAGACCAGGTGAGACTTCTGGATTTAAGTGAGGGAAGACTGTGCAAAATCACCAGTCTTAGTTTCTGTTCCCAAGCAAGATATAGACCAGGAATGCTGGAGTGGCCCTTTGAAAGACATACTTTCTGCATAATTAATCATTTTATTAATTATGCTAGCAAACTGAAAGAAGTCAATGATACTCTCAGTGCCATGACCCCTCATGGGACCCACTGTACAATGCTTTAAACACACATCACTCTGGCCAACAATAGATCCTAGGACATGGTCCTCAAGAAAGAATTCTAGTCTATAAACACCAAGATACCTTGTGATTTAAGTGACAAAAATTTATATTCCTTTGGGCAGAATATCTATAGGTAAGGGTAGGATATTCCACTGTGGACAGAAGGCAAGTGAAAGAGGAGAACTTTTGAATTCCTAAATAATATTTAAATTCCTCAATAAAAATTCCGTCCTAGAGTCTCTGTTCTCTAGGCTGGTTTCTATACTAGAACACGTTAATACTGTAGGTCGAAAACCCCACCAGAGTTAGGTTTAAATTAAGGAAATTCATGATCAAGGGAACTCACAGAAGAGAACTGGTAAAACTATCTTTAGAGGTACTTTACCCATTAGCATTCATGTTGCATTTGCTTTTCTGCTACCTCCCTTTTTTCTCTAGGTGTTTCTGTGCTGTTCTTGACAATTGAATCAGGCTCTTCCTGTTCTGAGTGGTAAGTACCACAGATGATTAAGAAATATATCATGTAGTTGGTGGAGAAGACTATGAGAGAGATGTGATTATAGTTTCAGAGACCTGAAAGACTTTCAGTGAAGAACAAGGATTAAACCTATTTGGTGAGACCATAGAGGATGATACTAAGACTATTGGGATGTTTGTAGGCATGGATAAGAGTGATTCTAATAAAGTAGATTTAAGCTCATTTTATGTCCTAGTGCTTAGAGCTGTTCAAGAGTTGAAGAGTTTAAGATAAAACCACAAAATCCATCTGCATTTTTAATTGGTTATTGTCTTTGTGATAGGACCAAAATGACATCATTATGATGGAGTCTATTACCTGTGTCAGACTCTAACTGATCAGACCGATATAAACTTGGAATGTTCTACCATAGATTGAACATAGATAGTCCATGTAAACATTTGGAATGGAAATGTCTCTAAATTTATGCATCTCACCTTTCTTTTGAATTACAGCAATTCTGATTTGTTCATATAACACACCTTCTTTGATGTGGGCACCATGCTGGGTAGTCCTGTACCATTGTCTACCCTTTCTCACAGGTGATACCAAAGTTATTCAGAGAGACCTTGAGAGTGTCATTATATCACTTCTTCTGACCTCCATATGAGAGCCTTCCTTGCACCTTCTTCATTTTCAAACATTACTAACAAAGACCAGGAAAAATTGATAGGAAGAGAAATATTATGATACCAAGAGATTCAGTACAGTGGATAACTACCCTTCAAGTCAGAAAGAATAGTATTGTGCCATAAAAAAAGTAAATATGAAGAATAGGAAAATAATGTGGGGTGATATACAGTTAAGAAGCAAAGCCAGGAGAACAACATGGACAATGAATACAGCAATGCAAATGGAACACCTACTGCTCCTAAAGAACTTGCAGTCTAAAATAAACAACAACAATATTAAAACTGAATACTATGTAATCAAAAATAACTGAGTATGACCCCAAAGAAGTAATATGAGAATGTAAATAATGGATGGTGAAACTACATATGCCACACTTGAATATTATTAATTTTGTTAAATGACTTCTTTCCCCCTTGCTTTATTGTTATTATTATTATTTGTTATGAAGAATTTCTCTTAGTAGGAGAGGGAAAGAGAAATTAAGGTTATATAAAAAAGATAACTACATATATGTATACATAAAATAATTGACAAATTTGCATAAGGTAGTGATGAGTTGGGTTTTTTTTGTTTGTTTGTTTTTTGTTTTTTATCACTGGGGATTACCAAACAGAAATTGAGTGGCCATTCCTTCAGGAGACTATGGAGGGAATTCATTTTTATTTTTCTCTAAGATTTTTTTAATCAAGTTCTATGCATCCAGACAGTAAGATTTTTTAAAATAGGAAGCTAAATAACACTAAATAAAATCAAACAAAAGGAAACAAAAACATATGAATTAAAATAGTAATTTAGCTGTTAAATATTATTTAAAATTTGGAGAATAAACAAACAAGGAAAGAGTTAAAGAAAATAAAATAATAGTAAATATGATTTACAGTAATTTTTTTTTTACTGAGGCAATTGGGGTTAAGTGACTTGCCCAGGGTCACACAGCTAGAAAGTGTTAAGTGTCTGAGACCAAATTTGAACTCAGCTCTTCCTGACTTCAGGGCTGGTGCTCTATCCACTTCGCCATCTAGCTGCCCCTAAAGTAATGAACTAGTAGCAAAGTGCTGCAAGAAATAAAAAATAATTATTTTCAGGATTGGTGAGAATGGTGTAGACATTTAATTCCCTTCAGGGGAAGAATAAACAAATTGATTATACACCCTCTCCCTTATTGGATCTCAATATTGAAAATTATAATAATATTTTTTTCAAGTTTTTCCTTTCTAATGCCCTCAGACTGAGACACGTTCATAATTCCCCAAATGAATCCATAGTTTGAGTTTTTATGTCTTCATATGTTTGAAGAACTCTTCTATGTAAGATAAGTTATACTTTTTTTTTCTAACTTGGTTCCAGAAGAGCCTCTAAAGTACTCAAAGATTATGGAAGGAAGATATAGGAAAAAAATTCATTTTGGTGAAGAAAGGTGTGGGCTTTTAAAAAAAAATGAAGGCTGTCCAAAAGTGAAAAATGCTTCTTTGGGAGGCAGTGGTTTCTATTATTTGTGTTTTCCAAGTGAAAGTTGAATTGTACTTCACTGTGGCTATTCTTTTTCTTATGTTTCCCCTCCCCACATCAATTAAATTTATCTGGGAAGTAATGTTTGTGCTTTAGGCCTCCCCTTCTTACTTCCCTTTGATTTTTTTTTCATGTTTTAATATTTTTATCTTCCCCAGTTATATGTAATACATTTTTTTTACATTTGTTTTTAAAACTCTGAGTTCCAGATTCTTTCCCTTCCTCCCAATACATCCCCATTGAGAAGGCACATGTGAAGTTATACAAACATTCCCATAAAAGTCATGTTGCAAAAGAAAACATAGGTTTCCTCCAGCTATGAAGGGGAATTCTTGTTTCAGAGAGATGGATGAGATGACAGCTGCAGTTTCTTCCCATCTAGGATTTAATGTTCTATGTTGTAAGATCCCTTACAGCTCTAACTCTATGTTCAACATTCTCAAAGTGTTGTTTAGTTCTGGCATTCTATATTCCATGTGAACTCTCCCAAGCTCTATCATTTTGTGTTCTATAAATTTTTTTTTTTGGCTGAGGCAGTTTGGGGTTAAGTGACTTGCCCAGGGTCACATAGCTAGGAAGTATTAAGTGTCTAAGACCAGATTTGAACTCAGCTCTTCCTGACTTCAGGGCTGGTGCTCTATCCACTCTGCCATCAGGCTGCCCCTTATAACTTTTTTTAATGACTGTAAATTCCTTCAGAATTAGGATTCAGAAGGGGACCTGATCTTAGTTGAATACATGTAGAAAATAAAAGAATGAAAAACTAAATGAATCCTATGCTGAATGTTCAAGAAGTTTGGATGGTGACAGTCAATGTAGAGTTTGCCACATTTTCAATAATAACTATAGCAGATATTCATATAATTTTTTTTAAATCACAGAACTGTAGAATTTCTATTTCTAGTCATATGAAAAGGTGCTCCAAATCACTACTGGTCAGAGAAATGCAAATTAAGACAACTCTGAGCTACTACTACACACCTGTCAGATTGGCTAAAATGACAGGAAATGATAATGACGAATGTTGGCAGGGATGTGGAAAAACTGGGACACTGATACATTGTTGGTGGAACTGTGAACGGATCCAGTCATTCTGGAGAGTAATTTGGAACTATGCTCAAAAAGTTATCCAACTTTTGACCCAGCAGTGTTTCTATTGGGCTTATATCCCAAAGAAATCTTAAAGAAAGGAAAGGGCCCTACATGTGCAAAAATGTTTGTCGCAGTTCTTTTTGTAGTGGCTAGAAACTGGAAGCTGAATGGATGCCCATCAATTGGAGAATGGCTGAACAAATTATGGTATATGAATGTTATGGAATATTATTGTTCTATAAGAAACAACCAGCAGGATGATTTCAGAGAGGCCTGGAGAGACTTGCATGAACTGATGCTGAGTGAAATGAGCAGAACTAGGGGATCATTATACACAGCAACAACAATACTATATGATGACCAATTCTGATGGACATGGCTCTCTTCAACAATGAAATGTTTCAAACCAATTCCAATTGTTCAGTGAAGAAAGCCATATACACCCAGAGAGAGGGATATGAAATGTGGACCACAACATAACATTTCCATGCTCTCTATTGATATTTGCTTGCATTGTGTTTCCTTTCTCAAATTTTTTTTTTGTAGATACGATTTTTCTTGCACAACAATAAGTGTGGAAATATGTATACATATATTCTATTTGTCAAGTATTTTAACATAATTAACATGTAGTGGATTTCCTGCCATCTAGGGGAGGGGTGGGGATTAGAGGGGAAAAATTTGTAACAGAAAGATTTGTAAGGGTCAATGTTGAAGAATTACCCATATATATGTTTTGCAAATAAAAAGTTTTAATAAAAAAAGGAATAAAAAAAAGAACTATAGAATTTCAGCTTTGGAAGAGACTTCCTAATTCAAGCCATAATTAAATTAAAATTTCCTTTCTGATGTACCTGGTAAGTAATCAGTTTTTTTCTGAAAGGTTTTACTGAGTGAGGAACCACTATTTAGTGAGAAAGCCTATTCCACTTTTGGATAACTCTAATCTCTGCGAAGTTTTTCTTTACGTAATACCAATTTTCACTTAGGCAAGGTGGGCAGAATGACAGCCCTGTGTTGCATATTGTTTATATAAAAGAACTTTATCTGGAAGTGAGATAAAAATCACCATTCAATTCAAGAGGGAGAAAACAGTCTCAGCTAGGGGAGCTCCATTCCCAGAAGTTTCTAGAGATTGATGCACTATAGATCAAGGGATATGATGACACTTAATGTCTGAAACTCTAAGGCTCCTAATAGATATTCAAAAATAGTTGTCTCATCTCCCTCTTGACTGCCTTCCACAAGGTCCTCATCTCCTTCTTATATATACAACACAAGACTTTCCCACCCCCATCTCACTTGGGTAGAAGTGTGTGTTACATTTACATCAAAATTTCTAACATTCTTTTTTTCCCCCAATTTTTTTAATAATAGCTTTTTATTTTCAAAATATATGTAAAGAGAGTTTTCAACATTCATCCTTGCAAAATCTTGTATTCCAAATTTTTCTCCCTCTCTTCCCCCTGCTGCTTCCCTTAGATAGCAAGTAATCCAATATATGTTAAACATGTGTAATTGTCTTATATGTATTTCCACATTTATCATGCTGCACAAGAAAAATCAGATCAAAAAGGGAAAAAAATGAGAAAAAAAGAAAGCAAACAACAACAAAAAAGGTGAAAATACTATGTTATGATCCACATTCACTCCTCACTTTCTGGATGCAGATGGCTTTCTACATCACAAGTCTATTAGAATCAGCCTGAATCACCTCACTGTTGAAAAGAACCAAGTCCATCAGAATTGATCATCATAGAATCTTGTTGTTGCTGTGTATAGTGTTCTCTTGGTTCTATTCATTTCACTTAGCATCAGTTCATATAACTCTCTCCAGGCCTTTCTGAAATCATCCTACTGATTGTAATAGAATTAATAATGTTTCAAAACATTCATATACTATAACTTATTACATCATTCCTCAACTGATGGGCATCTAATCAAAAACTTCTAATATTCTATATTTTAAGGTGGCACTTGGAAATGGATACTAATATTGTTGATGTGTTTTGACCAGGGTAGAGCCCAACAGGGCCATCACCTTCATAAACCACTGTTGCTCAATTCTTTCTCTTCTTATTGTCTTTCTTTTTAAATTATAAACTTTTATTATGTAGTTTTTTTTAACAAAATAGTTTTATATTTTATGAGGTAGTAACAAAAGTGCACTTCTCCTTCTGACCTTCTTTTCTTTATTTTTCTTGTATTTCTGCCACTATCCACTAATACCCCATAGAAGTCTTCTTTCATAAAAAATAAAATAGTCAAACAGAACCCAGTTATATATTGGTCATATCTGAAAATGTATAACTCATTCAGCACCTCTAATTTGCCATCTTCATGCCAAGTAGCAGGAAACATGCTTGTCATCAATTTCTTGAAGTTACGTTAATCATTGTATTGATCAAAGTAAAAATTGACTTTATTGATCCTAAATGTTTTCCTCCTTGTCTGAATTTCAAAAACCATTGTCTTAATAATGCATTTTTAGACCTATCATGGTGGTGCATATCAGTCATCACAGCTACTCAGGGAGTCTAAGTCTGATAGATCCCTTGAGAAGGGCAATTTTGAACTGCAGTAGGGCTGGAGGTTACAGGTACCTATATTAAGTTTGGCACCAATATGGTGGGGTTTTGGGTACCAATGACTCTCCGGCTGCCTAAATTGAAAAAAGAGCCAAGGAACAGGCATTTTTTAAAGACCTAAGGACTTTATAAATTTTATTTCATTTGAATCTTACAATTACTCTGGGAGGTATGTTCTATTGTGATACCCATTTTACAGCTGAGAAAACTGAGGCAGATGGAAATTAGATGACTTGCCCTGTGTCACATTGCAAGTGTCACAGACTGGATTTGAACTCAATTTTCTTTCTCCAAGTTAAGTACTCTATATCTATTGTGCCAGGTTAAAGTTTATGTGCAGGTTAGTATTGGGATCAGACAGATGAGTGACCAATGAATGCACTTGGGCAAGATGGGAAACCTAGTCTCAAAAAACAAAACAATCCAAAAAAAATTAGAACTTTTATAGAAGTTAGTTATCCAAGTAGCATTTATTAAATATCTACTATGTGTCACCCACTGTACTAAGTACTTGGGATAAAAAGCCAAAGGAGAGCAATTTGGAACTATGCTCAAAGAGTAACCAAAATTTGCAAACCCTTTGATCTAGCTATATCACTTCTAGGACTCTCTCCCAAAGAAATCATAAAAAAGGGAAAGGAATCTATATGTGCAAAAATATTTATGGCAGGGGCAGTTAGGTGGCGCAGTGGTTAGAGCACCATCCCTGAAGTCAGGAGGATCTGAGTTCAAATCTGGTCTCAGACACTTCCTAGCTCTGTGACCCTGGGCAAGTCACTTAACCCCAATTGCCTCAGCAAATAGCAAAAAAAAATTATGGCAGCCTTCTTTGGGGTGCCAAAATATTGGAAAATGAGGGGATGCCTATCAGTTGAGGAATGACTAAACAAATTGTGATATATGAATATAGTGGAATACTTGTGCAATAAAAAATGATGAACAAGCAGATTTCCGAAAAACCTGGAAAGAATTGTGCAAATTGATGCAAAGTGAAATGAGCAGAACCAGGAAAACATTGTACACACAGTATCAGCAACATTGTGTTATGATCAACTATGGTTGATTCAACTCTTCTTAGCAACACAATTATCCCAGACAAGTAGAAGGAAAATGTTGACTATTATCAGATAAAGAACTGGTGGACTCAACATGAAGATCAAAGCATATTTTTAAACTTACTTTAGTGTTCCTTGTGTTTTTCCCCCTTTTGATCTCTTTTTTTCTTTCACAACTGTGACTAATATAGAAATATGTTTTATATGATAGTATATATATAAATTATATCAAACTGCCTACTATCTTCAGAAGAGGGGAGGGAGGGAGAAAAATTTGGAACACTAAATCTTGTAAAAATGAATGCTAAAAATCTTGATATGTAATTGTTGAAAAAATATGATTAGAAAAAAAAGAAAGAAAAAAACAGTCTGTTCTCTCAAAGGAGTTCATAGTCTAATGGGGAGACCACATGTAGACAATTATACATAAACTATATACAGGATAAGTTTGATATGATTTCAATGGGAATGCCCTAAAATTAAAAATGACTGGGGAAGGCTTCTTTCAAAAAGTAAGACTTCAGCTGAGATTTGGAAATCTAAGAAGTAGATATGATGAAAGAGTTCCAGGAAGAAGAGTCAGCCAGTGCAAACATTTGAAATCAGGAAAGGAGGTATTGTGTTAGAGCAACAGAAAGGAGGCAAATGTCCAAAGATCTAAGAGAACATAGAGGGAAATAAGATGAAAGAAGACAAGAAATATAGAAAGGGACTAAATGTTGGTGCTCTGAATGTCAACTGAAGGATTTTTATTTTATATTTGATTCTGGAAGTAACCTCTGGAGGAGGTAAATCCACCGGGGTTGATAGAATGTGTGTGTGTGTGTGTGTGTGTGTGTGTGTGTGTGTGTGTGTGTGTAGGTGGTATGGTCAGATCCAATAGCTAAGTGGATGAATTAGAGAAGGGAGAGAATACTAGAGGAATGGACACCCATCAGAAGGTTATTGCCATTATCTAGGTGTGAGATGATGAGGATCTGAAACAGGCTGGTGGCAGAGTCAAAGGGAGCAGATATATGAGAGATGTTGTGAAGGTAGAAACACCAGGAAAATTGTTTGGATAGAATGGTGAGAGGGCATTAGAAACTCACGATAAATCCTTGGTTTTGAATGCAAGGATGGTGGTACCCTTGAGAGGAACAGGAAATTAGGAATGGTGGAAGGTTTTGATTGAAAGATAATGAGTTCAGTTGTTCTGAATCTAAAGTTAAGCTCATTGGTCCATAGTTTGCAGATTCCATTCTCTTCCTTTTAATAAAAATGGAGACATTTGCCCTGCTCCAGTCCTGTGGTACTTCTCCCATTCTCTACAGGCTTTCATAGATCACTGACTAGCAATCACATCTACCATTCATTTCAATACAGGAAGATGGAGTTTATCTGGGTCAGGAACTTGAACTCATTCAAGGGAAGCTATTTTCTCTTACAGTCTTCTTACTAGCCACATTTGTCCTGTCCTTTCTAATTCAGAGGACATTCTCTTTGGCAGAGAAAACAGAGGCAAAGTAAAAATTGAGCAGCTCTGCTTTATCTCTGTGTTCAGTTATCACCATCCTGCCCAACTTGGCAATGGATCTATTCCTTTTTTGATGCTTCTCTTGCCCCCAGTGTTGTTGACCACACACACACACACACACACACACACACACACACACACACACAGAGGTTAGATTTCTTTGTTGTCTTTAGCTCTCTTTTATCAACCTTAGCTGATTCTGAGTGTGATCAGCACAGACACTTCTCTCACAGAACTGCAAATACATTTTCTCATCTGATCCTACCATAGGTTGTGACATAGAAAGTGCAAGTGTCACTGTTGCTCTTTTATTGAAAAGAGGATTCCTTTGGTGGAATTTTACCACCTTGACATTTGCTGGATGTGTGGCCTTGGAGAAGTGATTTAACTTCTCTTTGCCTCAGTTTCTCAATTGTAAAATATGAACAACAGTAATGGCATCTGCCTCTTAGGTTGTTGTGAAGATCAAAGTGCTTAGCAGAGTGACTGGCACTTTATTGGTGCTTAATAAAGTTTATTCCCATCTCCTTTCCACCTTCCCTTCCAACTTAGATTTTGTGATTCTATGACTTTCAGGTACTAGGCACATGTTATGTGTGCTAGATAGAGATAAAAATGATCAGTTCCCTGCCCTTTGCTGGTGAAAAAACATACACAGATAAATAAATATAAAATATATAGAAAAGAAATACAAAAGTAACTTCTGGGGCTGTTCTAGAGGATTAATTTCCTTGAGTTAAATTATCATTTCATGTAGATGATTATCAGATAAAAATATTTGGCTCTGGTCTCTCTAAAGGATACTCTGAAGAAATTGTAGCCTCTGAAGGGCTACAATGATGCATTTCCAACTGGCTCTTGCATATCTCAAACTAGAGGTGCTATAGGTGTCTCAAAAGTAGAACTCATTATCTTCTCCCAGACAATGCCATCCTTCTAATTTTCCCTGTTTCTATGAAGGGCACCACCATTCTCCAAGTCATCCAAGTTTGATTGAGATCTTGGTTTCTTCTTGAATTCCTCTCTCAAACTCACTCTATACATTCAATCTACTATTAAATCTTAATCAGTTCTACCTTCATAATATCTCTTGTATATTTCCCTTTCCCTCTTCTAATACATTCCCAGCACTGGTTTAGGACCTAGTTGCCTCTCACCTTGACTATTGCCATTTATATACCTACAGGCTTTCCCCCACCCATCCGTCTTTTACTCAGATGCCAAGATGATGTTTTTAAAGCCTATGTCTGATCCTCCCTTTCCCCCTCCTTCCTAAAATGAGTCCCAGTAGCTCCCTATTACCTCTAGGAACAAATATAAAGTTTTCTGTTTGGCATTAAAATTCCTCTCAATTGTCCTCTTCCTACCTTTCTAGTATTCTTACACCTGACTCTCCCAGTACCCCATGCCCCTGCCTCCACCGCACACATACTTTATGATCCAGATATACTGATCAATTTGCTATTTTTTGAACATGACTCCAATTCCCATCGACATGAATTTACATTAGCTATTCTTCCCGGTGTGGAATACTCTGTACATTCACCTTAGCCTCATAGTTTACTTGCTTTCCTTCAACACCCAGCTCAAATTCTACTTTTTGTAGGAGGCAAGTTTTCAGATTGTGTTCATTTTTCTAAGTAGGGTTATAGCTTCATTCATATGACTAGACATATAGAGATAAATATACATACATACATATGAATATATCATACATACACATGTATATTTTATATGTGTATATATATGTTGTATGTGTACATATACACACTAACCTCAAGAAGATTATATTCTAACTGGGGAGGGAGCATACAAATAACTATATATATGTGTGTATGTATACATATATATATATTTAATAAGTACATAATAATATATAACATATGTATAAATATGTATACATGTATGTTTAAATATAAATAAATGTAATATATTTAAATATAAATGTATGCTATATACCTAAGTATAAATATATATAAATAAAAACACTAGGCATATATATATATATATATACACACTATTTATTGTTTTTTCTTCTATACATGTTGCTATATAACTACATATGGGTATATATACACATTCACACACACATATTTCTCTATATGTTTATCTTAGTTATTTGCATATTGCTTCCTTCACTAAAATATAATCTTGGAATTGAGGACTATTTTTTTGCCCTTTTTTGGTATCCTCATCATTTAGCATAGGGTTTGGCACATGGTGCTTGTTGATTATTTGTTGATTGGGAGAATTAGGAAAACTCTTTTGAAGAAGGTGACGTGAGCTGAGCCTTGAAATCAGATAAAGAAGAACATTGAAAACCCGGGGAAGCACTTGTGCAAAGGTATGGGAACAGGAAATCCTTGTAATGTATGGAGAAAAATAAGAAGGCCAGTTTGGAACATATAATTTATGATGGGGAATAATATAAAATCAGTCTGGAAAGAGGGGTTGGAGACAAATTGTGATAGACATTAAATGTTAAGCAGAGGAGTTTTTATTTCATTTGGTGGACAATAGGGAATCATTGGGGCTTTTTGAATAGTGGAATAGTAGAATCCAACTTGTGCTTTAGGAATATCAATTTTGTAGGTGTATAAAGGATAAATTGTAAAGGAGAAAGACTGGAGGCAAGGAGACCAATTAGTAGGTTGTTGTAATAGTCCTGTAAGAGAGGAGAGTGGTCTGAACTAGGATGGTATCCATGGGAGTAGGTAGAAGGAGACACAGGTTAGAAAAATTGCAGGGGTAAAACAAATTTGGCAATTGATTGGATGTGTTTGAGGAAGTCCTCAAAGGAGGAATGGGAGACTTTCAAGAATAAAAAAATAATAATTTCAAATCTTTATCCAAAGATGAGGAAAAGGAGCGATATGAAGAAATTGATGTGAATGTACAGGAAACTCTCCACACAGCTTAATTTTTTAAAAGATATTGACAGGAGTTAGATACAAGGACAAATAAGAGGAAAAATAGAAAAGTAGGGTTTGGTATTATAATAATGTTCAGAGTGCTAAGGCTTGAAATGAGCTGAGGTTGGCAGGGAAAGTTAAAAATAAAAAATGCAATTAAAAAAAAGCTATACTGAGGGGAAAAGAGTTGAAGTTTATACTAATACTAATGAGGATGATGATAATAATGATAACTAGCATATATATATCTCTTTAAAGTTTTCAAAGCATTTTACAAACATCTCATTTTATCCCAATCCTAAGAGATAAATGCTATTATCATCCCCATTTTACAGATGGGAAACTGAGGAAGACAGCCGTCAAAAGAGTTGCCAAAGTTTACATAGTAAATGCATTTGGGAGTCCAGATTTGAACTCAGATCTTTGTGATTCCAAGATGCTAACATTTTATTCTCCGATGCATAGCTTTATCAAGACTGCTGTTTGGATGGAGAAGAATGATGCCATCTGATGATAGAGCTGCTCCACTCATATTTTGCTTGTTTTCTCAGTCAAGGAAAGCTATGTTTTTGGACTGGAAAAGACAATTCAAAAATGACTAATAAGGAGTTAATATTCAGGAAAAGTAGAGAGACAGTAAGCAATGTATGTAAAGAATTAGGTGCAATTGTTGAGATACCATTAGTGAAAGAATGTTAAAATGGTAGAGTTACTCCAGGATTGGAACAAAATAAGTATCTCATTTTTTTAAAAAAGGAAGAAAGTAGAATCTCTTAATTATAAGTGGATCTAACTTCCATTCTTAGCAAAATTCTGAAAAATTTATGAATATATATATATATATATATATATATATTTGTCACTGCCAAATTCTCTCCTTCCCTCACCCTCCTCCACTTAATTGAGAAGTCAAGAAGTATGTGACATATTATATATATATACATATAATATATGAAGCATTGTAAAACATCTAAAATGTGTATATCATTAAAAGGATGACTAGTGACCTTCTAGAAAAGGAAGTGATTATGAAAGACACACATGGTTTTACTAACAGGTTATATTAGACTTTGTTTCTCTTTTGAACACAGTTGCTAGGTTGGTAGAGTAGAGGAATGAGGTAGATGTAATTCACCTTGATTTTAGCAAAGCCTTTGTCAAAAGTACATCCTGCTCTTCTTGTAAAGCTGGAAAGATGTATGCTAGACAAATGTGTAATTAGATGGATTTGGAAATAGTTGAATGACCAAGCCCAATGAGGAGTCATTAACAACTTGTTACCAACTTGGAAGGTTTGCCAGACCCTACAGTATTTAAAATTCATATCAGTGGCTTAGATAAAAATAGAGTTAGTACATTTATTAAATTTGCAGATGATTAAAGTTAGGAAGGAGACACATGGGATAACAGGATCAGGATCCAAAAGATCATACAGGTTAGAACTGGGCTGAATCAAATAAGATGAAATACAATAGGCATAAAGGTAAAGTCTTATACCATGCAAATCAGGGGAGAATATGGTTAGCAGTTTTTCTGAAAAAAAAATCTAGTGGTTTAGTGAACTTCAAGGTGAATAAGAGGCAGTAGTGTGATGTGGCAGCCAAAAAAAAAAAAAAGCCAACAGGAACTTAGACAACACTAATAGCTTCTAGGTTTTGCTTCCAAGCATATCCATGAAGATATGATGTTTCTTCTATATTATTCTTTTTATTTAGAACATATTCAGCACTTAGAATAATGCCTTGAAGTGAATGAAATAATTTTGAGAGACAAAATTTTGAGGTAAATTGTAATCAATTTTATCAATCATGGCCAGAAGATGACTGACAAAAGCTCCTTATGCTTTAATTCTGTCAAAGAGACTACATGGATACTTTTTTTAGGTTTATATGCCTCTGGACACGAGATGATCCATCAAACAGCAATCTACTCCAACTGGTTGAAAGTTTAATCAAAGGACTTTACAGAGAGAATTGGATTTACTCCAATGATGTCCTGAGAATGATAATCATATCACTCTGGGATAGAGACCATTCCTGTACCAGACCACCCTTGGCTTGAGCTATCTAGATGAAATAATGTCTCCATTCAAGCTTGATTGAATGGAATTCACCTGAAACTTGAGAACTGTTCTAAGGTTGGATTTGGTTGGACAAAAGAGAAGTTTTAGCTCAGCCTTCAGAGAGTAAAGTGTTGGAAACAAACAAAAAAGGGGGGGGGATTCTGAATTTCCCCAAAGCATTAGTTATTTATAGCTATTTCTCCCAGCTTGTACATAATATGTGCTTAATAAATATTTATTGACTAAGTAGAATTTTGTGTTCAGTTCTAGGAACCGCAATTTAGGAAGAACATTGATAAATCAGAGACTATCCAGAGGAGATGGCACAGTGAATTTAATTGTCCAGTGGAATACTATACTGTACTTCAAAAAAAATACATCTAGGCTATAGTCTACCATTCTGAGCCCTAGAAATATAAAGAGGCAGCATGGTGTGCTGGGAAGGGAGTCATCCTGAAAACAGGAAGACCTGGGTTCAAGTGCTGCCCTAGTCATATACTGATTGTGTGACTTTGGAGAAATCACTTGCCTATTACTCTAAGCAACTCTCTAAGACTTAAGTAGCAGAAATGGTGACAACTTGTTTTGTTAAGTAGAGTTTTCTCATCTGGGAGTTCCATATGTTAATGCAATTATAAATATAATCTTATCCTTGTTGATAATCTGGAAAATGTTTAGAGAGAGGACAACCAAGATGGTAAGAAACCTTGTGCTCATGTCTTAAGTGGATTGGTTGAAGAAACTGAGACTTTTATCCTCGAGTAATAAAAATTTAAGGGGAACATAGTTGATGTCTTCAAGTACTTCAAAGACTGTGACAGGAAAGGGATTAGATTTAATCTATTTAGACGCAAAAGGTAAAACTGGGAGCAATGTATGGACTTTATAAAGAAACAGATTTTTAGCTTGGTGTAAAGAAAAAATCCCTAGTGATTAGATTATCCAAAAATAGAAGTGGCTATTCTGTGAGCCATTTGGGTTTCTCTTTATTGGAGGTCTTTAAGCAAATGTTTAAAATGTGTTGTTCAGTCTTTTAGCCATGTCTGGTTTTCCATGACTGCATTTGGGGTATTCTTGGCAAAGATACTGGAATGATTTACCATTTCCTTCTCCAGCCCATTGTACAGATGAGGAAATTGAGGCAAGCAGGAGTAAGTGTCTGAGGTCAGAATTGAAGTCAGGGATGAGTTTACTCTATGAACTATGGTACCACCTTGCCATATCCCATAGAGCTATGACCAGGAAATTTTGCATTGAGGAGCTCACTTGGAGTGATACAACAGTTGGAATAAGTAAACCTGGAGGACTGCAACATTCCCACAATGCTGAGTTTATTGCTGCTACAGTGGTTCTGGGGAGAGAGTGGTGATGAAGGGGCTCAGGAGCCAGAGGCTGGTGCTAACATCCAAGAGGATAAAGCATGCCCCTAAAGGAAATATGTAATTATTGTGTTGATTCCCCTCTACATTTGAATACCATGGTTCAAAGTCCTGATCACCTCACCCTAGATATCGCTCTATTCAGGACTATCAAGGAGGAAATTCTTGTTCATGTACATATACACACACACATATATTTAGGTACATATATTTAACACAGTAGTTCCAATATTTTTCTTTTTGTCTGTGCCTCCTTCTGAATTTTTTTCTGTGTATTTTAAAAATCTTTCATTGATATCCTTTCCTTACCAGTAACTCTCCTTTCCTCCAGTTTTCTTTATAATTCCCTCTACTAAAAAACAAAAACCAAAAGCTTTCCTTTGTGGAAAAAAAAAAACCTCTAGTCAAGCTATAGTCAACCCCCACATACTTGGTCCTTTCTAAAAGTATATGTCTCATTCTGCATCTCTAGTCCGTCATTTCTCTGGGAAGATGTAGGAAGAAGCATGACTCATCAATGTTTTGGAGTCGTGACTGGTCACTACATTAATCAGAGTTCTTAAAGTCTTTCACGATTTTCCTTTTGTAGTCACTGCATAAATTTGTATAGTCACTATATAAATTGTTCTTCTGGTTCTGTTCATGTCTTTTTGCATCAATTGATACATGTCTTTCCAGTTTTTTTTTTACACTGACCTTTTCATCCTTTGTTATGGTACAATAATATTATATTACATCCATATATCATAATTTGTTCAGTCACTCTCAAACTATCTCTGTTTCTAGTTTTTTGTTATGACAAGAATTGCTAATATTAATATTTTCATGTTGATAGATCTCTTCCCTTTGACCATTCTCAGATATCAGCTATGTGATCGTCAACAAGTTACTTAGCTTCTGTTTGCCTCAATTTCCTCATCTGTAAAATTGGAGTAATTATAACAACTGTCTCTCAAGGTTATTATGAGGGTAAAGTGAAATAATATTTGTAAAATGCTTAGTGTCAGGCATAAAGTGCCATATAAATGCTAGCTATCAGCATCATTATTTGGGAGACCTAATATATTTCTAAAGTTGAATGAGATCTCAGTAATCAATGTAACTGAAATTACTTACATTTTATAGATAGAGGAACTGAAGACCATTGTGAAGAAAGTGCTTTGTTCAGGGTCAATCAGTCAATTGCTGAGTATTTATTAAGCTCCTATTATGTGCCGGGTACTATGTTAAAACACTGCTTATACAAAGAAAGGCAAAAGACAATTCCTGATTTCGAAGAGCTCACAAGCTAATGGGGAAGAGAACATGAAAGCAAATATACCATGTAAAGAACAAATTGGGGATAATCAGCAGAGGGAAAGCACTAAAATTATGAGGAATGGGAAAATTTTTCAGTAGAAGGTGGCATTTTATATGGCATTTAAAGGAAGCCAGGTTAAATGACAGGAAAAGATAATGACAAATGTTGGAGGGGATATGGGAGAACTGGGACACTGATACATTGTTGGTGGAACTGTGGATCCAACCATTCTGGAGAGCAATTTGGAACTATGCTCAAAAAGTTATCAAATTGTGCATGCCTTTTGACCCAACAATGTTTCTATTGGGCTTATATCCCAAAGAGATCTTAAAGGAAGGAAAGGGACCCACATCTGCAAAAATGTTTGTGGCAGCTCTTTTTGTAGTGGCAAGAAACTAGAAACTGAATGGATGCCAATCAATTAGAGAATGGCTGAATAAATTATGGTATATGAATGTCATGAAATATTATTGTTCTGTAAGAAATGACCAGCAGG
The DNA here is from genome assembly GCA_023553655.1 of Myrmecobius fasciatus. NCBI lineage: Eukaryota > Metazoa > Chordata > Mammalia > Dasyuromorphia > Myrmecobiidae > Myrmecobius > Myrmecobius fasciatus. The sequence continues at coordinate 18,508 of JAJPUD010005750.1, forward strand.
ATGATTTCAGAGAGGCCTGGAGAGGCTTGCGTGAACTGATGCTAAATGAAATGAGCAGAACCAGAAGATCATTATACACGGCAACAACAAGACTATGATCAATTCTGATGGACATGGCTTTCTTCAACAATGAAATGTTTCAAACCAGTTCCAATTGTTCAGTGATGAAGAAAGCCATATACACCCAGAGAGAGGGATATGAATGTGGACCACAATATAAAATTTTCATGCTCTCTATTGATGTTTGCTTGCATTATGTTTCCCTTCTCAGATTTTTTTTCTTGTAGATCCAACTTTTCTTGCACAGAAAGATAACTGTAAAAATATGTATGCACATATTCGATTTGTCAAGTATTTTAACATAATTAACATGTATTAAACTTCCTGCCATCCAGGGGAAGGGTGGGGACTAGGGGGAAAAAATTTGTAACGGAAAGCCTTGTAAGGGTCAATGTTGAAAAATTACCCATACATATGTTTTGCAAATAAAAGGCTTTAATAAAAAAATTAAAAAAAAAATAAAGGAAGCCAGGGAAGCCAGGAGAAGTGAAAAGGCATGGGATACAGCAAGTGAAAATGTGTGGAGTCTGGAGATGGAATATCTTATTCAAAGAAAAGCAAGGAGGTTGGTATCACCAGATTGGGGGGAGAGAGAAAGAGAAAGAGAAAAAGAGAAGAGGGAGAAGGACAGGGAGAGGGAGAATGTGTGTGTAGGAGGGTAAGGTATAAGATGACTGGAAAGGTGGAGAGGGTGTCCAACTTAAAAAGAGTTTTGAACACCAAACAGAAAATTTTATTTTTACTCTTAGAAGCAATAGGGAGCCACTGAAGTTTATTGAATTGAAGGATAACATGGTAAGATCTGTGCTTCTGGAAAACTTTAGAAAAATCAGCAGGCAACTGACTGAAAGATGGACTAGAGTGGAGAGAGACCTGGGGTAGGGAGACCCATCAGCATGCCATTGCATTAGCACATGATGTTGTGTTTTGTTCCCTCCATCAGACATTAGGTGACAAGAATTTGTACCAGATGGATGGTGATGACAAGAGAGAAGGGGATGGACTGGAGAGATGTTAGGAAGGTAGAATTGACAGCCCTTGGCAACAGATTGGATATGGGGGAAGGAGTGAAAAAATAATGGCAACTCCAGGAAAAAGTCTTGGGTTTCTGGACTCCCTATTCCGGGCTCTTTTCGCCACTTATATGTAGCTTCTCCCTAAATGTACATATTATATAAATACACACATATATAGCAACATTTGCAAAGACTTCCTGGGAACTGACAGTGTGATTCATGACTAAGGTCAATTTTAACTGTAACCCTTTTTGAAAGACATTCACTCCAGGAGTCATTTGTGAGACACCATTCCCGTGGGAGGCTGCTTTCTCTGCAGGGAGAAGTTATTTCAGTATCTTTCTAAGAGCTTCTCCAGCTCCACCCAGGCCAAGTGACTCTGGGTTGCCTTCTTAGGAGATCCAGCCCTACAAAATGTAGCCAGAGGATCCTAAAAATGGATTAAGTGAAGGAGGACATTAGGTTGCAACAATGGTCATGTCATGGAGCCAGTCATTAAAGGAAGAGATTAAAAGTCAGAAGCTATGGATCTTAGTTCTGATTCTGCCAAAAACCTATTTTGTGACTTTGGGCAAACTACTTCCATTCTTTGAGATTATTCCCTCACTTATAAAACAAAGGAGTTAAGTGATATTACAAAATCCATTCTTGCTCTATTCTAGATCTTATGATACTAACTAATCTCACAGAAGTCTTCACCTTTGACCTCATCTCCTTCCTTCCCTTCCCTCCTTTTATTATCCCCTCCCCTCCCTCACCTGGCTGAGTTTAGAAAGTTGGACTTGGAGTGAAGGGATTGTTCCAAACCAGTGGTGTAAAATTCAAATAGAAACAAAGGCCACTAAATCATACACAAAAGGATCCCTATGGATCACATATTGACAGTTGAAAAAAATGCAATATTATCTATGTTTTATTGTATTTTTATTTTTTATTTTTTTATTAAAAGCTTTTTATTTATAAAACATATGAGTGATTTTTCTACATTGACCTTTGCAAAACTTTTTTTTTGTTCCAAGCTTTTCCCCTCCTTCCCTGCACCCCCCACCCCTAGATGACAGATAATCTAATACATGCTAAATATGTTAAATTATATGACAAATCCAATATATGTAGACATATCTATATGGTTATCTTACTGCACAAGAAACATCAGATCTAGAAAGAGAGAAAAAACAAACAACCTAAGAAGGAAAACAAAATGCAGGGAAATATTCACAGAAAGCGTTAAAATGCTGTGTTGTGCTTCACACTCAGTTCCCTCAGGCCTCTCTCTGGATGTATATGACTATCTTCATCGCTGAACAATAGGAACTAGTTTGAATCACATCATTGTTGAAGAGAACCATGTCCATCAGAATTGTTGCTGTGTATAATGTTCTCCTGGTTCTGCTGATTTCACTCAACACCAGCTCATGCAAGTCTCTCCAGGCCTCTCTGAAATCGTCCTCCTGGTCGTTTCTTACAGAACGATAATATTCATATACCATAATTTATTCAGCCATTCTCTAATTGATGGGCATCCTTTCAGTTTCCAGTTTCTTGGCACTACACAAAGGGCTGCCACAAACATTCTTGCACATGTGGGTCCCTTTCCCTCCTTTATGATTTCTTTGGGATATAGGCCCAGTAGAAACATTGCTGGTCAAAGGGTATGCATAGTTTGATAGCTTTTTGAGCATAGTTCCAAATTGCTCTCCAGAATGGTTGGATCCACAGTTCCACCAACAATGTATCAGTGTCCCAGTTTTCCCATATCCCCTCCAACATTCCTCATTATCTTTTCCTGTCATCTTAGCCAATCTGACAGGTGTGTAGTGGTATCTCAGAGTTATCTTAATTTGCATTTCTCTGATCAATAGTGATTTGGAGCACCTTTTCACATGACTAGAAATAGTTTCAATTTCTTCGTCTGAAAATTGTCTGTTCATATCTTTTGACCATTTATCAATTGGAGAATGGCTTGAATTCTTATATATTTGAGTCAATTCTCTATATATTTTAGAAATGAGGTCTTTATCAGAACCTTTGAATGTAAAAATATTTTACCAGTTTATTGCTTCCCTTCTAATCTTGTCTGCATTCATTTGTATTTTTATTTTATTAAATATTTTTCAATAATATTTTAATCTGACTTGAGTCACACTTGATAGATTTATGGATTGCCTGTGCTACCTTTGTCCTATAATATCTCTTTTCAAGGAAAAAATTTTCTCGTATGAAAGAACTTGGAACATGGCCAGTAGATTGGGCCTGACTCTGCAAAGTGAAAAAACGTCTTCTGTAAGTGTCCTGGGGCTGTTTTGTCACCCTCCCAGTGTTCTTGGCTATTACATAAATGATCCAGGAGTCCACAACTTGAAATTACCCTATTATAGGTTAGGTTGAGGGTTAGGGTTGAGCTCCTTGCAGCTCTCAATTTCTTTCTCTCTTTGAGATTCACCTTCCCCAAGTAGGTTGATGGGACTTTGGGTAATCACCTGAATTCTTGGCTCTTCTCAAATGCTGGATTGAGTCTTCCTACTTTATTTCCATTTAAGTATGAGGGGAAGA
>JAJPUD010005750.1:43081-76181 GCA_023553655.1 Myrmecobius fasciatus
ATTTTAATATTTAAATATAGGACTGAAGGTCATTCTAGGTTTAGGGAACAGCAAAGGCAGAAGAAAAGGAAAATTCAGGTTTTATTGGGGGGATATAAATGGTACATAACCCAGTTTAGCTGAACATATAGTAGGCAAAGGGGAGTAAGGCTCATTAGGAAGATTTGAATAAGATTGTGGAGGGCCTTGGATGTCATAGTAGAGAATTAATAATGTTTCATGGGCAATGGGAAAACACCAGAGGTTTTGAGCAGAGTAGTGATGAGAACAATACTCAAGATTATCCTGGCAGCATCTCTACTGTTTGGATTAGAGGAGGCGAGATGGGAAGTTTTTTTCAGATGTTCTTTCTTGCTGGCCTGTGACTGCTTTAGAGGACTAGCTCAGACCAGGAAGGCATCTCTCTGATTGGAAATGCTTTGTAGTTACCATTTAATGGAGGACTGTAGGGAGAGAATGAATGGAAAAACCTGAATCTACAAGAAAAGAGAGATGCTTTTAGTGTGTTCCATACTTTAGCCAGAGAAAAACAACAAGAATCTTTAGCAATTCTAAGAAAACATGACTGGGCCAGTGTGGTAATATTGAATGGAGCCCTCATGAGAAGAAGGTCATAGTGGAAGAAATACTGGATTTGGGGTCAGAGGTCAGTGGTTTGATTCTAGGCTCTGCTTTTGGCTGCTTATTTTTAACTTCTCTAGGTTTCAGTTACCTCGACTTTAAAAAGGTAGGTTTTCTTTAAGGTCCCTTTCAGGGCTATGATTCTGTCCTGGCTTTTACATTTTGTTATTGTTAAGTTATTTCAGTTATATCTGACTCTTTGTGACCCCATTTAGGTTTTTCTTTCAGTAATTCTGGAGTGGTTTGTCATTTCCTTCTCCAGTTCATTTTACAGAAGAGGAGGCAAACAGGGTTAAGTAACTTGCTCAGGGTCACACAGCTAGTAAGTGTCTGAGACTAGATTTGAATTCATGAAGATGAGTGTTCCTGAATCTAGGCCTAGTGCTCTATTGTACTACTGAGCTGTCCCCTTTTCATACTTACTGGATATATAAACAGAAGCAAATTATGTCATTTCTCTGAGCCTCAGCTTCCCCATCTGTAAAATGAGAAGCATAATATTTACACAACCTGCCTCCCAAGGGGCTGGCAGGGAAGCACTTTAGAAATGAGCTATCATTAATGATAAAAATTACTCCATATTTCCTACAGCTTAAGAAAAGAAAACAGAAGAAATTCCTATCAACCTCAGGAACCATTTGTTAGTCACTGTGATTAAAAGTCTGGAGGAGGAAAAGATTCAAATAAAAAAAAACTCAGATGAAGATTATCCATAAATTTATTTTAACCATCATGTTCCCTTCCTCAGTTCTTTGGATAATTGTCAAAGAGTTGACTGTATGTCCCTATTTCTAAAGCTTCCTGCTCCTGCTGACTCCCAAGCACAGAAGCCATTATATTCTTGTCTCTGAGTCTTTGTCTACTCCAAGGTAATTAATAAGAGCTTACTGCATAGGGGAAGAGGAGGAGGCGGAGGAGGGGGATTTTGTGCAGAGAGCAATGAGGCAAAGGGGAACCAGGAGCAAGGAGTGGAGTTGAATAGATAGTAAAGGTGGAGGCTTTACAATCTGTGAAAAAAAAATCCTTATTTCAAAGAAGCAATAGAAGGCCTTTGGTGGGGAGAGGAAGGCATCTAGAACAAAGAATGCCAAGTAAATGAGGAAAGATCATAGAATGATACAAAGAACATGAAAGCTTGAAGAAATCCTAGCACATAGAATGTGAGAAATGGGAGGAACCTCGTAATATAGTGTAGAAAGTAAAAGTTGGGAGGGACCTCAAGACATAGAATGTCAAAGCTAGAAGAGACGTTAGAATATTGAGGGCCAAAGTGAGCAGTATAGGATAGAATGTTAGAATGGAAGAATCATTAGAACATGGAACTTATGTCTAGCACAACAGAGGAAAACATCATAGCACAGGGAGACCAAGTGATTTTCCCAGTCACACAGCTCCATAAAAAACAATGGAGTTAAGACTTTAGCCCAGGTTTCTGGACTCTCAGGTCCAGTGTTCTTTTCATTTCATTCCCCTGCCTTCCTAGAGGTTGCAATATCTAGGGAAGCTTGTGTATCAGTGGTTAGTGCTATAGGTTCTTTCTCTTTGTTGTCTTGTAGCCATTCTTGGTCCCCAGGCCCAAAAAAGGCTCCTATTGGAAAGAGACATAGAAAAAAGCCCTTCTGAAACACTTGGAGAAATCAGAAAATGTTTTGCCCTGAGAAGAGAAAATTTGGCAGGGACACAAGGGCAGCTTTCAACTATATAAAGGATTGTCAAGCAAAAGAGAGGTCAGATTTTTGTCCCCCAAAAGGGTCAATGAGTCTAAGTTTCAAAGAGGTAAATTTTGTTTCCCTGTAAAGAAACTTCCTAAAAATTATCGTTCAGACATTTCAGATTCTTTGTGACTCCATTTGGGACTTTCTTGGTGAGGATACTGGAATGGTTTGCCATTTCCTTCTTTACTCATTTGACAGTTGAGAAAACTGAGGCAAACTGTGTTAAATGACTTGCCTGGGGTCACAAAGCTAAAAAGTGTCTGAGGCCAAATTTGAACTCAGGAAGAAGAGTTATTTATTGACTCTAGGACTTGCATCCTATCCACTGTGCCACCTAGGTACCCTAAAATTATACTTATTCAAAAGTGGTATGGAATATCTCAGGAGATGAGAAAGGTCCCCTCCTCTAGAGATCTTCATTTGGAGGCTTAAGTCAGGAGTGACTTATATAGAGTATTCCTATTCAGGTACAGGTCAGACTAAGTTGTCTCAAGTTTCCTTTCTATTCTTAGGTTCTATAATTCTGAAGAGAGTCAATCGTAGTTCAATGGAAAGTGATTCTATTATTATAACAGAACTTTTTATCTATGTGAGGTAGAAGAATTATTCTTATTTTACAGATGTGGAAACTGAGGCTTGAAAGAAGTAAAATCACACAGCTACTTGAACTTGTCAGAGTTTTTTTTGTTTATTTCTTTTTATTCTATTTTTAATAATACCATATTGAATCTTCTATTTGGATGCTCTGATTGATCTCCTAAGGGATGTTTTTTGTTCTCAACTTTTGTTGGTTTTTTTTTTTGTAGATGAGAAGTACATCCCTTTCTAAGACTGAAGATCACCTAACAGCAACCCAAAGGCAGCTTAGACCCTGAAAGAACAGTATCTGAGATAGTAAAATGGATAGAGCATTGAACTGGAGCAAGGAGTGGAGCTGAATAGATAGTGAAGGTAGAGGTTTTACAATCTGTGAAAAAGTCCTTATTTCAAAGAGGCAAAGGACAAGGATTCAAGGCCCAGCTTCAACAGGAATTAACCTTATGACCAAATAATTTCGTGTCTCAGCCTCAGTTTCCCTTTCTGTAAAATGGAGATGATCTTACTTGCTCTGCTTCCTTTCTAGCATCCAGGGAAGTGCTTCAGAAACTATGAAATACAAGAGTAACATGAGCATTTTAAGTAGATGCACAGGCAATGTGAATAAATATAACAGGTATGTACTTTTAGCCACAGAGTAGGTGCAGAGGCATGTTATTCTCAGTCCATATTTTGAGGGGGATTCAAACATTCAATGCTGTATTTTCAGCTTTATCCATTTTGTTTTGCAGCCAGGGAAGACTAAACAGTCAGTTCCAGACAGCTTGGAATCATCATGTTTCGATGAGTGTTGGTGTGCCTGGCACGGTCTCACACTCTCGTTCCTTCAGAGCCTGCTAGCAGAGGCTGACAAACACACGGGCACACACATGAATGTGCTCACATGTGAACACCTACACTCACAGTTGTCCATGGGCACAAAGCCCATTCACCACCTCTCCATGTGGATATACATGTATGAAACAGGACATACTTGTGTGCTTATGAGTGTCTGGCTTTAAAATGGCACATTTCTTCTCTGATATGATTGCCTCTATTCCCCTTCCCTTCCCCCGAGTCCCTCTTCACTCCCCCACATCCCTGCCCTGAGCAGATGCCTGTTGTGAAGTGTTCCAGGGGGTTCTAGTTGAAGGACCTAGGGAATGCTGGAGTTCTGTGCAGGGAGGTGTTGAGAGGTCTGTGTGCATCTGACTATTGTGAGCTGTCTTCCCCTATTGGCTCTGAAAAGCTTGTGCTGAGCTGGGTTTGCATGACAGGGGGAGGCTCCGTGTCAATAAAAAGAGGGGGAAACAGGCATCAGGACTCCAGTTTTGAGGAGGACCACGCTGTCCATTTACAACCTCTGTTGCTGCTGCAGTGAGGAAGGCTAATCAGGAAGAACAGCTCCTTCCTTTGACCCCTGGGGACAAGACCAAACTGAGGCTGGCAAGAAACCTACTGGAGTTGGACCTCCTGTGTCATCAGAAAGCATACCTTCCATGAAAAGGTGAGAAGCTTCTCGGGAACAAAGAGACACACAAACAGGTAAAATTTCAGCATGGACAGGAGCAGAAGGTGGGGAGGCATGGGATTTTATTTGGTTTTATTGATTTGTACCTGGGGAACTCAGGGAGGTTGGAAGCCAGTGGGAGTGACCCTCTGAAAATTTCACACTAAAGGCTCATTAGTAGTTCCAAGGATGATTTATCGAATGTCTGTTCCCTGGAATTTCCCTGTAGTTACCATTTCTGTTTGAAATGAGTGTATTCTTCTGTACGTGAAGTTGGTAACTCAGCTTTGCTGCCAACTACACTTTGTGGATGGCAGTCTCCGGTGCTCTCTTAGTACTGGGATAAGACTGGTGCATTCTTAGTTTTGGGATACATTCAGCCAGCTTAATTTCTGTTTACCTTGTACTACACTCAACAAGCTTGATGCTCTCTCCCTTGGCCAAATAGAATGGAGCACCTGGAGCTGATAAGCATTGTTCAAATGTTCATAGTATTTTGTCATTTACACAGTCCTTTGCTCATGATATTTTGCAAGTAGGGAGGACAAGTATTATTGTCCCCATTTCTATATGAAGAAACTGAAATCCAGGGAAGGGATTGACTTCCCCAGAATCACACAGCTGGTCAGTGGAAGAATGAAGGCTCAAAGTTCTCTTGACTTCAAGTCTTGGAGCTTCAGAGAATCAGAATGCTTGAAAAAATGCTTTATGATCTTTCCTGTAGTTTAGACAACAGGGACATGGGGCATTAGTGAGGTTCAGAAAATCACCAATTGCCATCTTTCCAAATGTACCACCAGTGGCCAACCTTTTTACTTGCCCCACAGTAATTTTTAATTACTCACAGTAGTATTCACCTCAGTGCCTTGATTCTGAGAAATTTTGCAAAGTATGAAGCCTTTTTCTTTTTCTCAGTGAGCTCAGGAGGAGAGATTCTAAAAGCAAGCATATTTGGAAATTATCCCCTTGTTTTCTCTTCCATGGTACTTGTCTTGATGAAAGCTGTAGAGTGACAGAGACAAGTTAGGGAGAAGGGAGGAAGAGAGTAGGAAACCTCCTGCCTGAATGAAAAAAAATCCAGACATATTTTAAAAATATATAGGATCCCAACTTTTCCTGAGAAAAAAAGTTGCAAAGACTCTGAAAGGAAAGTTATAATTAGATAATGCTGGGCAGCATTGGGTGTTGGAAAGAACAGGAGATTAGAGGTTAGAAAGGCAAGATTCTAGTCCTAGCTTTGCTATAAACTAACTGTGTAATCTGGGGTAGAATCTCTAAGAATTAAAAGTACAGCAAAATATGCTTAACATTCAAATTCTACTGGTGGTGGTAAGAGGCTTGTACTAGGAATCAGTAGGGGATGGTCCTGTTTCTGCTATAGATTTGCTGTATCACCACCTTGGATAAATCCCTTCCCTTTCCTTCCCTTTCCTTCTATGGACTTCATTCTTCCCAGTTATCAAAGGAGGAATTTGGATGGATGATCTTTCAGATTCCTTCCAGCTCTGACATTTTGTGGTCTTTGTTCCAGTTCTAAAATTCTATGACCATAACTTGTTCTTCTCTGAAACTTTGTTTCCTCATCTGTAAAATGATGTGGATTGAGCTAGATTAGATTTCTGGTCCCTTTTTCTAATGGTAAACCTAGCCCCCTTTTACCTTCTATAGTGTCTTTTACCAACAATTTTCTAGTGCTTTACAAATATTCCTTAATCACATTCCCCTCCTGAAATATGCACAACAGGGTAACAGATCTGATTTCAACACCCCTCCCACAGACAGAAAGACTTTATTCCACATTATGCCTTTCATAGATTGATAAAACATATGCTGCTTTGTATTTTCAGGCTGACAAGGACTCCTGCAAGTGTCATTGTTATGTGTATCAGAATATCAATTTGCTTCTTTTCTTCTTCTGTTTCTTCTTTCTCTCATTCCTTTTCCTCAATTTTCTTTTTGCTTCTCCTCCTCTTGCCTTTTGGTTCTATTTCTGTAGGTCATTTATCTTGAAGTACTCAGCTCAGACAAAGCCTGCATGGGGTAGTTGGTACAGGAGTGGCTGAGTTACGTTTGTGGAGGAGGCTTTTGCTTGTTTGGTGACAGGTGATCAGGAACCCACTGTTTTGCCCCCTGTGAGTTAGGGATGCACTAGATGGAACACAAATCTTGTGTCTTCTAGAGAGGGCGTGGGTGTGAAGGCTTACACTAATTCCTCTGAATGTTCCATGTAATTGAAAAATTTTTAACCAATTGGGGAAATGGAACAGTTTTGCAAGCTATTTGACCATTTGCGATCACAGGATGTCAGAGCTATGGGAGACCTCAGAACACAAAATATGGTTGTGACTTGGAAGAGAATGTAGAGTCTATCAAATGAGATAAAATTTAGATTGTCAGGGCTAAGAGGGATCTTAGAATATGTAAAATAAAACATAACATCTGGGAGGGAGCTTAGAACAGAATACAGGATTTAAGAGCAGGGGAAGACAGAATCTTAGAATATTAGAACTTAAGAGCTTTAAGTGACATTTTCACAGCTCAAAGATTAAAAGAGGCCTTACAGATTACTTGGTCCAAACTTTCCCTAAATAGGAACCCCAACTAAAGCATCATTGACAACAGGTTACCCAACCTCTGCTTGAAGTCGCTAGTGATGGGGACTATAGAATGTAAAATGTTATCACTTTAGAGACTAAATAATTTGGGGACTTTAGCCTTTTTTTCTGTCATGAATCCTTTTGTCAGTCTGGTAAAGTCTTTGTACCCTTCTTGGAATCATATTCATTACCTACAATGCTAAATTTCAGTTAAAGATTAGTGAAAAATAAAGATGTATTTTTTCCTCATTAAAGTTCACAGATGCTCTGAAATATAACAACAACAATAACTAGAATTTGCTTGCTAGGTATTTAGGACTAAGTACTTTACAAATATCTCATTTGAACCCTACAACAATCCTGGGAGGAAGTAGTCGCTATTATCTCCATTTTACAGATGAGATAACTGAGCAAATAGAAGATAAGTGATGGGCCCAACCTTCACTTGGCTAGTTAGGTATCTGAGGCCAGATTTGAAATCAGATCTTCCTGACTCCTGTCTGTGGAGTGCTCTGTTAGGACTCTAATTTAGATCACCCCCACCATTTAACATCTAGAACGATGATGATTCCAAGTGTATTATATTATTACCATGTTCAAGGTGATGCAGCTAGTAGATTTTAAAACCTGGCCTCACTCAAGCTAACAGGGACCTCAAAGATCAACAGCTCCACACTCCTTCACCTCAGAAATACCCAAACCAAGGACCAGGGATTTGCTCAAGATTATCCAGGTAGCAAGTGGCAGGGTAGCCTTGAACCTAGGTCCTCTGACTCCAAATGAGGAGCTTTCTACTACCTGACAGCTGGATGATAAACATTCTCTATCATCTAGCAAATCTGCATGTGCTGTGGCCTCCTACTGCTTCTTCTCTTTTATCTCCATCCTACAATAAATTTATTTTATTTTTTGCCTTCAAGATTTTGGAATCCTTTTTAAATGTCGGTTATTGATTGTCCCAGCCCCCAGGTCTTTGGGACTTTCCACCATGGCCATTGTATTTTGTTAGATGTCTTAAATCATTTTGATAGAAATCAATATTTGGGAGATGATTTCAAGAAATGTCAGAGAAAATATAGAGAAGTAACCTGTTTCTCTCACCCATTTTCATCAATTCCTGTCACTTTGGAACATAAATGACACGTTCTTCATCGGAACTGACAAAGAGCTAAAAATATTTAATGAAATAGCAATCTCTGCCAGCAAGGCAGGGCACATTAGGCACTAAACATTGACTCAGTGACTTTAGGAAAGCATGAGGGCCAAGTCCTTTAAGCCTAGTGCTGATCAAAGACTCCCAACTTCATACAAATTGATTTACTGGGGAGTGGAGTTAAATGGGCAGGTTCTATTTAGGATTCATGTTTCTGAAAGCTTCTGAATGTGCACCAAGGTCTCTGGGTCTCTAATATCTCTGCTTTGCCTGAAACACAGGTGCTTCCCCTAGTCACTCTATACAAAGAGATGATGGATATTTTTATCTAGCATCTCAATAGTCCTTTGCATTTCAGCCAGTGGGAACACAAAGCAATTGAATTCAACATGTGTTTACTGAGCTTTTTCTATCAGCTTTGGGCTTTGGTCCTTTAACTAACTGAGGCTAAAAGCTAGGCAACTAGGAAAGTACCAATGGAGAAAATTTTTTATTTTTTAATGTGCATTATGGAAATGTAAGCTCCTAAGGCAACAGGATAGGAAAAATATTTTCTATTTTATCCTTCCTTCTTTCCCCCCCTTCTCCATTGCTTTTGTCATTTTCCCAACTCTTCTTTCTTCACATATTGTCTCTCTTGATTACTTGTACATTTTTGTTCCATTTTGGTTACCTGAAGAATTGGGTCATGAAGAATTAGACATGACTGAAAAACAAAATTAGTGCATAGAGCATAAGAAGCAACTTGGCATAGCAGATAGAGAACTGGTCTTAACTTCAGAAAAATGTGGGTTTAAGTTTCACCTCTGGTACATATTGGTTGTGTCATAATTTCTCTGTGCCCTAGGCAACTCTTCAAAACTATGTCGGAGGTGTCAATACCCATTGGTAGGAAAATTTTCTTGCTTGAAATTTCCTATTCCCAGAAATAATCATTTAGCACCAAAAAAGACTTTAGAAATAATCTGGTTTGATACTCTCATCTTGAAGATAAAGACAATGAGGCTCAGAAAGATAAAATGACCTACCCGAACACAGAGCTAGCAAATTATAGAGTTATTATATTAGAGCAAATTATAGGATTCAAACCTAGGTTCTCAGGTTCCAAATTCTTTGATTTTTGCCACTAACTCCCATGACTCAACTGGACACCTCTTTGCTCACCATTTTTTCCCTCACCCTCTCTTCACTAATCTAAACCAGAACATACCTGATTTAGATGCCCTCCTTGGAAAAGGGTTATTTTAAAACTATTTTCAATTTGTGTGTAGTGATATTGACCTCTGCTCTATTGTTCTGTTGTTCTTTCCTCTGGATATTAGCCTGAAATAAATTTGTTGCTGACCTCTCTCAGGCAGGGACTTCAGCCCTTTGTTTGCTGTGTCTCACCCATTATGAAGCTAAGCAATCTGTATGTTTGCCTCTCAATACAGATGGCAAATCATAATCCATCAGGTTTTCATGAATACTGAGAATAAGAATAGGTCCATTGTTTCTCACTGACCTCCTTGATCCACTATGAACACAAAATGCTACCACGCCTGGTCCTGTGAGTGGTATGAAGGATGCTGAATTTGTTTTGTCTTAGTAGAAATGAGTCTGGGAGTAATTAGCTTATCATTTAGCATCATTTCATATGGTAGCATTATTGGAACAGCATCATTTAGTGAAGATAGTACTGGACTGGGATTCAATTCATTTACATCCACAAACAGCCCACTTGTGCCAGGCACTGTGCTGGGTAAGGGGAATATAGAGACAAGAACTAAAGAGACCTTGGCTTCAAGGAGCTTACATGGGTGAGGGCAAAGTTGGGAGGGAACAGAGAGAAATCATAAGTAAATAACATGCATAGTATGTGTGTTACATTTGTATGCATGCATACACACATATCTATGCCATTCTCTACACACACACACACACACACGTATCAATGTATGATATGTGAGAGAAAGGGGAGGAGAGAGAAAGAAGGGGAGAGTTGAGGGATGGAGAAGGAAGAAAGGGGAGAGAAAGAAGGGGAAAGGAGAGGAGAAAGAGAGTGACAGAGACAGTGGATGGGGGAAAAAGGGTTGGGGGAGAGACAGAGTTAGAGAGAGAAAGAGACAGAGGGACAGAGAGATACAGAGACAGAGAGAAAAGACAGAGACAGAGACAGAGAGAGAGAGAAGACAGACAGAAGAGAGAGATAGAGAGGAAAGGCAGAGACAGACAGGTAAGAGAGACAGAAAAGAGAGAAACTGAGAGGGAGAGAAATACAAAGATAGACAGACAGACAGAGACAAAGACAGAGAAAATATAGGCATATGTGACAAATAGACCATAATTTCAGAGTAAGAGAGAATTTACAACTGGAAGGGCCAAGTAAAGACCAAATGGGGAGTAGCACATATTCTAAGCCTTGAAGGCAGCTAAAGCTTCCAAGAGGCCAGGAGTTGGAAGCAACGGAGGAAAATTATATCTTGTCTTTAGATTACTTGTACATAGTTGTTTGCAGATCATCTTCCTCAACAGACCATGAACTCCACAAAGGCAAAGACTGTCATTTGCCTTTCTTTATATTTCCATCCTTAGCATAGTACCTTGATATACAGTGGTACTTAATAAATGCCTATTGCCTGACTGATACAGGGAATTTCACCCTGATGTTATAAAAAACTTCTTAATAACTTTCTAATTATGGACTTGGCTTCCTTGAGAGATAATGGATTCCCCCTTATTGCAATTTTTGTTTTCAAAAAGAGGGTGGATGACAACTTCTTAGGTAGATTATAATGGGGAGTGTGTGTATGTGTGTATTGTAGGGGATGAGTTGGATTAGATGACTGTGTGGTCCCTTCCAACTCTTAAAACTATAATTCTGTGGGTTCACAACAGAAACTTAACTCATCTGTGATGGATATAATAATGCCTATCTTACAGGATTGCTATGAGACTTAAATGAGATAACATATAGAAAACATATTATAAGCCTTATAGTTAGAAAAATGTAATTTATTATTGTCAAATCAATAATATATTCTTGATGTCTTAATGTAATTATAAAAAGCACCAGGCTTAGAATCAAATGACTTGGGTCCATATTACCTAGCTCAAGGTTTAACTTTTTTGGATCACACAGTGTTAAATTTTTGAGGTTGGATTTGAATTCTGATCCTCCTAACTCCAGGGCTGGTGCTCCATTCACTGTACCATATAGCTACTCCAGATCTTAACATTTTGATGTCCCAGATCCCACTAGGAGTTTTTTCTGGTGAAGACCATGGACCCCTTCTCAAAATAATCGTTTTAAAGAGATAAAACAGCATATATTGAATTGTAAAAGAAATCCATTATATTGAAATAGTCATCAGGTTTTTTTTTTTTACGTTCAGAGACCCCAGGTTAAGAACCCATGACTTAGTCCAAACCCCTTATTTTATAGACAAAGAAATTGGAATATAGAGAATCAGAGTGATCTTTCTAAAGTATCCCAGATGCTAAGTGGCAGAGCCAAGTTTTGAATCTAGAACTGCTGACTAATACTAAGTTGTTTTTAAAAAGAAGCTGCCTTATAAAAATATTTCTTTGAAAGGGAAATATATGTGTACATGTCAAATGTATGTGCACATGCGCACACAGGGTATAACATGCATGTAAACACAAGGCATGTGTATATGTATGGTGAGCACATAATATGATGTATATGTGTCCGTGCACATGTATGTATCTTTTATATGTAATAAATATTCACATATGTGTATATACAAGTTGTCCTCAAAACTTAAAACTACATTAAGACTTCGGGGATATCCTGTATTTGTGTGTGTATTTAAAATATTAGATACAATATTATTAATTTATAGATAACACTCAATGTATAATAATATATATTAGATTTTGTGAATGTATATACAAAATATATATACATATTGTGGGGGTGTGGTATATGGCATAGATAGCTATAGATAGATAGATGTAAATATATGTAAATTATGAAAAATAAGTCCAAGTGGAGATTATATACAGAATGATACAAATCATATTTGGAAGTAAAAGGGTGGCCTGTATTTGGACCAATACAGTAATCATCCTCTACCTAAGACCTCTTCCCATGACTCATTCTATGGTGTTCACAGTGACTCTGGACTCCTGAGGCTTCTGCCAGTAAAATATAATCACTGTCCTGTCTTACCAAGCTAATTAATTACAAACTGAGAGATGGACTATGTATTTATTGCCCTGATAAATGTAGAGGGGGAGGGTCATTAGGACTCAGTCCCTGGGAAGTGAAATGATTACTTTTTTTTGCCACAGCAGCTTATAAAAAGCTTATAAAATGGAGGTGATCAACTGAGGTGCTATTCTGTTTTATAATACATGTTTAGTCCAATTCACAGAAAAAGCCTGTGGATTGAGGGTGCTAGTAGTTAGATCTTATGTGATCTACAACCTTCTCTTCCCAAAATAAGATCTCCATTTTCCCTTTTCATTCCCATTCACTGTCTTCCCTGAAATAACTGTGTTGGCTTTGGATTCCATTAATTCAAGGCCAGAAGGGAGAGGAACTCAGTGATTCTGTTACTTGAAGCCATGAATGGGACCACAGTAACAATAATTGAGTATTTCATTAAATGAAAATGTGTAAACATATCAGAAGAATACCTTTAGCCTTCAACTCTGTCTTCTCTCTCTTTCTCCCATGCTTTCTTCCCTGCCTTCCTCCTCACTTTCTGGCTAGTTTCCAGTTCACCTCTTTCTTTATTCCTTTCCTTTTTTCCTCTTCCTCTTTTCACTTCTTTCCCTCCTTTCTTCTTTCTATCCCTCCTTTCCTCTCTTCTCCTCTTTCCTTCCCCTCTTTCCTTTCCCTCTCTAATTTCCTGTTTATCTTTCCTCCCCTTCTCTTTTCCATACTTTCTATTTTGTTTACTTCTCCCTTCCCTTTCCCCCTCTTCTTCTCTCCTTGATTTATCTTTAAATTAATCTGAAGTAGTAAGTATTGCTGAGAACTTTGAGATGTCAGTGGGACAAACCCCATGCCCATCTGCTAACAAATGGATCCAAGCTCAGAACTGGACCTCAATTCAAGATGTAAAGTGAAGTTTCAGTCTTTGAAGAGCAATCATGGAATCATTAACCAGTAAAACTTGAAGGGACCACAGAAATCATTTAATTCAAGACCTTGATTTTATAGAGGAAAAAACAGGCACAGAAATGAAGTGACTTGCTCAACATTGTACAGTGTTAGTGACAAAGCAGAGCCCAGGATACTGAGTTCTAGACCATGACTCTTGCCATTTGCTAGTATGTGGTTTGATATTAGGCAAATTATGCACTCTCTCAGCCTCAGTTTCTTCATCTGTAAAATAAAAGAATCAGACTAGATTTTTTTTGCTCTGACATGCCAAATTCTATATTCTACGGTCTCTCCCAGACTTAACATTCTATGTTCAAAATTCCCTTCCAGTGCCGATATTTTATGTTTCTGTGGTTCTAGATTGAGATGAAGAGGAAACATTGAATCCCAGAGATATTAGCAAAGAAAAAAAGGCAGGATTTGATGGCAGACTGGAGATAGATGAAGAGAAGCAAGAATCAAAAGAATACAACAAAGTACTGTGGGCATTGGTCAGATTCTCAAAAGACCAGAGAATAGCTTTTGGTGCTCTGATGACTTTGTCTCTAGTCCTTGTGTTTCTCTTTCTCCCTATGCAGGAGGTGTTTCCAGAACAAAATGGAATGGCAGGTCTTGATTCTGGTTCTTTGCCTCAGCACATTTCCCTCAGTCTCTGCTGACTGCCCAGCCCAGTGCTCTATGTGTGCTGTACAAACTCAAAACCTGGACAAGCCCATCAACCCACTGGTAAGTCTTGAGTATATCATTGTTATTCTAGGTATTGCCTGGGACACAGATAATTGAACTGCTCTGAAGAAGAATGGGCGAAGGTCAGCATAAAAAGGCCTGACCTATCAAAAAATCAGATTGCTTTCCTTTGGGGAGAGGAAGGGGAAGGCAATGGGATTAAGAAATTTGCTTCTCAATAGTATGGTATATGTTAAGATGATCACAAAGGTCCTTCCCCTTCTGTATTGGAGAACTGAGGGATAACATATGACTCTTCCCTCTGAAATTATCTCCAATTTGTTATATGTATACATATTTATGTTTATGTACACACACATATATATATATGTATGTATACAGACAAATTTAGCTTGTTTGTATATAGTTGTTTGCCTTTTGTCTTTCCTTTAGACTGGGCTAAAGACAAGACATTTCCCCTTTTCTTTGTATTCCCAAGTTGAGTACAGTGTCTGATACTTAGCTTAATAAATGTTTGTTGACTGACTGTTGTGTTCTTGCTTGATGTGCCACAGATGTGTTTCCTGGAGTGTCAGACTATCCTGACGTCTAACAGGGAATGGGAGAAGTGTAAGAGCTTTCTGTCACTCTTCACTCCTTTTATGCTGGGTCTTCATGGGAAAGGAGAGCTCGGAGATATGTTGGTAACTTCTGAAGAGCTATATGATGAGCAGGCTAAGTCCTACCCGGAGCTCACCAAGACCATGGAGAAGTTTGCCAATATCCTGATGCAAGAGAACATCCAAGGCAGAGGAGGCCTGAGCCACAAATACGGAGACTTCCTCCCCAAGTTTGATGAACGGGCTGTATCCGAGGTGATGCAGGATTCGCAGCAGTACCACAGAGCCTTGGAGGCTGGAGAGCTGGGCTACCCCAGCCAGGACGCAGCAGCCACTTGGGCAGGAACCCCAAAGGATGAGATGAAACGCTACGGAGGCTTCCTGCGCAAGTACCCCAAGAGGAGCTTCGAGGTGGCAGGAGCCAGTGATGGCCAGGAGCAGGAAGACTTGCACAAACGCTATGGCGGCTTCATGAGAAGGATCCGACCCAAGCTCAAGTGGGACAATCAGAAGAGGTACGGAGGCTTTCTTCGGCGGCAGTTCAAAGTGGTAACGCGGTCGGAGGAAGACCCCAATGCCTACTCGGGGGAGATCTCCGGCCTATAGAGCTTCCTTCCCCCTCAGACCCCAGCAGAAAAGAGCCTGGAGCTGACCTCCTTTTTGTCTGGACTAATCCATCATACCTATACTTTGTGCTTGGCTGCATGTTTTATACAGAAGGAAGATCCAAGCCCATTTTAGTGGTACCCAGCCCATCCAAGTCCCACAGCGTCTGTTAGCAGCAGAGAAAGGCATGTTGGTTTGAATCTCATTTTCCATTCATTTATGAATCTCACCGTAATAGAACTGAGATTTCTTATCCTTGTAGTCCCAATATAAACTGACACTGACCAACAGATGCACACACATATACATCCCCCCAAAAAACCACCCAGATACCTCCCAAATCAGTGGACTTTAAGATTCCCCCCCCTCAGGAATATCTTATGAGTAACAAACTCCTATACAAAGACCGTTAAGCAGACAAGTCTGACAGTGTAAGCACTCTGTCTCTGGTCTGCATCTAAATGATTGGGCCAAAGAGTTTCTGTGTATTACATTTCATCACCCTCTGAGAGTTTTCAGGCCTCCACCCTTGCTTCCCCCAAATCCTTTTGGGAAATGTAATCCAATAGAAGGGTAATTGCCTCTCCAGCTACTCTTAGATATATAATTCCTGAATTCCAAGTAACCAAAGTCCTCTAAAGCACAGCTTCTTAAATTGTAGATTGAGATCCCATGTGGATTCCATAACTGAAGATGAGGGTTGTGAAATTAAGATTTATTATCAGTAAATGTTTGATTTGTATACGTATTTTTTATACCTATATACCTGGAGTCATGTAAAATTTCTTGGTTGAAAAGGGATTGCAAGCAGAAAAAGTTGAAGAGGTGGTCCTCTAAGAAATGTACTCTAAATACTCTCTAGAAAATGTGAGGACCTGTGCTGTTCTCCACCATTTATCTATTCCCTTCACAAATATTTAAGACCTAATGTGTGCAATCTGGTATGGCTACTGGAACAAAGGCAAATTTCAGCAAATTAATGTACCTGTCTTCAGCATATGAATTTCTGCTGAGCTCTTTGTTAGTGCTCATCCAAAAACCTTTAAAAATTTATTTTCTAATAGGAAAAATAGATATTTTTTGAATCTTGTATCTTTCTGTTTGGAAATACAACCCGCAATAATAAGTTCCTTCTCTCCCCCTTCCCCAGCCAATTAATAAGGGAAAAGGACCTTGAAGAAATTACAATTTTATTATTAATAATAATGTTGATTGAGGGGACATGAATGAATCAAGAACATGTGAAATATGCTTCCTTAAATATTTATGTAGAGTTGAATATGAATAGGGAATTTATGCTTGGATCAAGACCCATTCTGAGTTCCAAAACTTTAAGGGAAAGATTCAACAAACTTAAAATGCAAACCTGTTCCCTTGGCCCTCGTTAGTCTAATTAAAATGATCAGCATCCTTTTCCTACCCGAGATGAACTGTGGTGGATTCAGGCTGATGAGGTGAGGAATGATCAGCCACTTGAGTCACCATATCAGCTGCTGAGAGCCCACACCATATGGTCTACCATATGGGATTGACTTGGACTGAGGCCGTCTAGAAGCAACAGATAGAAAATGAAAGGATGCCTTAATGACCACCCTTTCCAACCAGCATCTCAAAAACAAACAAATCTGATGATGAAACAATTCAAAAGTCAAATTGGCTCCCTAGGCTCCTCGAGATGATGGCAGTCGACCTTACAAAACTATAGCCTTGAGAACCACAGGAGGCAGACTGAATCCTAGAATCTCAAGGAAGGAAGAGACCAAAGAAACCATCTAATCTAGTTCCTTACCTGAAGCATAAACTTTCTCTCAGCTATATAAGTCTATAAGTGGTCATTTCCCTTCCATTTGAATACCTCTGCTAAAAGGAAACTCATCATCTCCCAAAGTAACCCATTTCACTGTCAGTCAATTCTGAATGCTAGAAAGTCTTATTTTAAATCCAAATTTGCCCTCCAATAACTCTACTCCATTTCTCCCTAAAATTTCCTCCTCAGTCCAAGGAGAACAAATCAAATGCCTCTTTTTCATGATAATCCTTTTATCTGAGGGCCAATGGTTTTGGATTTTGATGTAATATACCAGTTGCAGCCTAGCACAAATATTTATCCACAGTTATTAAATCTATCTTGATATTCCTAATGTACAGATTGTTTTCTTTCCTTTTAAAAAATTCAGTTTACATGACTAAACTGGAGTCTGATCTGTCTGAAATGGGACAGTATCATACCCCTCTTTCTTTTCTTCTGTGTTATAAATAAAATAAAGATCCTAATAGCTCTTTCTGTGTCTCATAGGCTTTGTTCACAAAACCTTCCTTATTGGTAGCAATATAAAGATATTTTGGATTTTACTGTTACAGTCAATAATAGAATTATAGTTTTTAGAGGGACCTTAGAGAACATGTGGTCTAATAGCCTCATTCTCACAGATAAGGGAACTGAAACTTAGGCTTATGTGACTTGCCCATGGTTACATTGCTAGTAAGTATAAGAGGAAGGATTTCAATCAGGTCTTCTTAACACCAAGGCATTCTATTCATGATTCCATGCTACCTCTCCACTGGAAGAGACCTTAGAACACAGAAAATTAAAACATTAAAACTAGAAAGGATCTAGAAACAAGGAATGTGAGAACTGGGAGGGACTGAAGAAATTCTCTAACTCAAAAACTTTATTTTACAGAGGAAGAAACTGACATTTTGAGGGGTGGGAAGAGATTTGTTCAAGATCAAACATCGAGGCAGTGGCAGAACAGGGATGTGAATAGCTAATAATAGTTCTAGATGAGTATTCCTTCCCATCTCAATGCCACCCTTTTAGCTTCAGTAAACAAAAAATGGAAGCTTTGTTCATATAGTCCCAGAGAAAGAATAAAAACTGGCATTTATATAGTGTGTTAGACTCTGCAAAGCACTTCATATACATCAAAGCTTCTTATACTGTGGGTTGAGACCCCATAACCAGTCTCATAACTGAATGTAGGGATTATGAAATTATAATTTATTATCAGGAAATGTTTGATTTGCCACTATTATATATATATGTATATATACTCATGGTTATGTAAAAATTTCTCAGGTGGAAAGAGGTCATAAGAGGAAAAGAAGCTCTGATGTACATTATTTCTCTTGAATCACACAATAACCTGGTAAAATGGTATGACAAGTATTTTATCCCTGTTTTGCAAAGGAGGAAATAGGAACAGTTAGATTAAGTGACTTGCCCATGATTACATAGCCAGAAAGTATCAAATACATGATTCAGCACCAGTTTTGCATGATTCTAGGCTGAATATACTAATCCAAACAGCTTAATCAAAGGCATAAGAACATGAATAACAACATTTCCCATTGTATCTAGTCGTTGAAAAACATGTATTTTGACTCAGTTAAAATTCTATCCATAAATAATTCAAATGGCAGTGGGGAATAAAACCAAGGGGAACTGTGAATGGCAGATTAATAAATTTGCCATTTATTAAATCAATAAAATAAATATTAAAAATGAAAAATTTAAAGAATAACAATATAATTTATATAGCATTTTAAAGTATTCAGTGTTGTTGTTCAATCATTTCACATTCTTTAGATGCCATTTGGAGCTTTCTTGACAAAGATAGATACTGAAGTGATTTGTCATTTCCTTCTCCAGCTCATTTCACAGATGAGGAAACTGAGGGAAACAAGGTTATGTGAGTTGTACAGGTTGATGTGGCTAATAATCAATATATTTGAATCCAATTAGTCAACAAGCATTTATTAAGGAATTACTATGTGCCAGGTACAGTGTTAAATGATGAGAATACAAAGAAAGGAAAAGGAGGCAGGGAAGCCATGCTTTTAAGGAGCACAAAGGCAAGGTCCTGGATAAAGGGATACAGAATATTACAGTTTTTATGTTCTGCTTCTATTTAGGACCCTACTTTAGACACCCTTGGGTCCAGGAGTTGTAGATGAAGAAAGGAACAGTTCTTATATTTTAGTGTCTCAGTCCTCATCCTTCTTGATCTCTGCAGCATTTGATGTTATCTACCTTCTTCATGCTCTTCCCATCTCCAAGAGCTTCTTCATCTCAGGGGATGGCTAGATTCTTTGTTTCTTTTCTTTTTCTGGCTATTTTCCTCCTTCTACTCTAAATTAGAAGTTCTTTATCACATTTGTGTCAAGAAGTCCACTGAGCCAGACAAGGAATCTTTTCTCAGAATCTTATTTTTAAATGGATAAAATAAACTGCACAAGATTATTAATGTAACCAATTATATTGAAGTCAAAATGTCATTTTTCCCCACCCAAGTTGATGGACTCCCTGAAATATGCACACCCTGGAAGTCCATGGGCCTCTTCTCTAAATGTGGATTTTATCAAGGTCCTCTGCTTGACCCTTCTCCCCCACCCCAACTCTCATTTTAGATAAAATCATAAGATTTTATAGCTGGATGGGAGCTAAGAGGCCATCTAATCCAACTCCTCCATTTTATAGTGAAGGAAACTGAGGGATAAAGACAAGTGATTTTATCCAGCTAAGAATGAGAGAAAGGCTTCAAGATTAGATCCTCTGATTCCAAATCTAATACACTTCTCACTACTTTGGAGCCATAGTGCTGGGAGAGACAATCAAGACTACATCCCAAGGCACTGAACCTAGAGAGGCAGATAGTGATGGCATTTATTCTGCAGCATTTTAATTAGCAAGAATTTTTGTTGTTCAGTAATTTCAGTTGTGCCTGATTTTTCATGACTCCATTTGAGATTTTCTTGGCAAAAATACTGGAGTGGTTTGCCATTTCTTTCTCTAGTTCATTTTATAGATGAAGAAACTGAGGTAAAAAGGGTTGAATCTTTCTCTAATTCATTTTACAGATGAGGTAAAAAGGGTTGAGTTGTCCAAGGTCACACAGCTAATAAGTATCTGAGACCAGATCTGAAGGCAGGAAGATGAGTGTTCTTGACTTTAAGCCTGATGCCCTATCCATTTTGCTACCTAGCAAGAATGAATTCTCTTCAATAAGGAAGCTTTTTAGCTTATGTGAAATTCTCCCCTAGTTTACCTTGCCTCCTCTTCCCATTCTCATTCTTTTCTTCTCCCATGGGGAGAGTTTAGGAGTTACTTCTTGTCTAGAATACTTAAATCACTTGAAATCATTTTGTACGGTAGAAATAATGTTGAATTTGGAATGAAAGGACCTAGAAAGCATTTTTGAGTTACCTTTGTCCCTTCCTACCTGCATGGCTCTGTGCAAATTTTTTAACTACTCTGGACCCCAGTTTCCTTATTTGTAAAATGTGGGGATTAGACAATATGACCCCAGTGTTTTTAATAGCTCTAAATCTATTATCCCATAATCTTTATACCTCTAGTCTTTTTCCTTTTGAAAGTCCATTTTATATGTCACTGACACATTTATCTTTCTAAAACACAGATCTGATTGCATGACTTCCTACTAAGAACTCTGTAATGGCTCCCACTTGCGTCCCTAATTAAGCACAAATCAATCAGCCTGTTTTTTAAAGACCCACCACAATTTGATCCCAACCTATCTTTATAAACTGCTCTCTCTCTCTTTCCTTGGTGTATCCTAGACTCAAGCCAAATTAGTCTTTCCACCTTTCTCTTGTCATGTAGTTGTCTTAATGTGGATGAAAGGGAAGCAAGACTAGGTATCTCTGGAGTTTCCTGCCATTTTTCTCCAAGGAAATTGGGGCCACTTAGAAAAAAGGCTGTCCACTCTGCTTTCCTCAGAGAGAGGGTGCACTGGCCTAAAATTCTATCTGTGTACTCCCTTAAATATTATTAATTTAAGGGATGAGATTTTAAGATTTAAGCTAAACTCCTAATTGCTATTCATTAATGGGAAAGGAAAGTCCTCAATAAATCCAAGACTTGACTCTCTTTCCTTGATTGTCCAAATGCCAGATCTGCAGTGAACACACCTAGCAAACAATAAAGAAAATCTTTTATTCAAGTCAATAGCAAAACAGAAGTTGTTGAAAGTATACATATGAGAATACATACCAGACAATACACAGAGTAAACAAGCTCTCCCTTTGGAAGTGAGATAATCCAACTTAACCCAAGAAAGTCCCACATCTCACCCTAAGAGAAATTCCCTGAAGTCTCTAGTATAACAAGCTGGGAATAGGTACACAATCCAAGTTCTAGATGTCAATTTCTTCCCAGAGACCTCCTTCCATCTACTTGAAGGGAAGTTTGAATGGAACATTTCTCTTGAAGCTGGAAATCACAAGACACCAAAGAGACCAAAGAAAACAGATCTCTCTTTTTTCCCATTCTTGCCAACTGTGGCCTGCCTCTCACAACAGTTCAATACATTGAGTAATCAGTTGCCCTAAGAATCTCATGCAAGTGGCCATTAACCAGTGTTATACTGAAAACACCCTATGTTTTACCTTCCCCTTGGGTGCTCTTCTTCTTGAATGGGCCACAGGTTCAATTCCTACTCATGGTTCCAAGGTCCAACTCAAATATTACCTTCTTTATGAAACTTCTCTGATATCTTTAGTAAGAGGTGATCTTTCTTCCCATCCCCCCTAGACTTTTGTTCTTACATCATTTGTCATATTGTTCTGTCTTGTGTAATACTTCCTCACATTTTTCTTGCATCCCCTTCTGGATTCTGAGCTTTTTGAGGGCAGAGGCTGTATCTAAATCATCTCTGTAGCCTTTATAGCATCTAACATGTGGATAGACCCATAGGAGATACTCAGCAAATATTTACTGAATAAATGAATAAATTTAATACAGCTAAG
The DNA here is from genome assembly GCA_023553655.1 of Myrmecobius fasciatus. Lineage (NCBI taxonomy): Eukaryota > Metazoa > Chordata > Mammalia > Dasyuromorphia > Myrmecobiidae > Myrmecobius > Myrmecobius fasciatus. The sequence goes on from JAJPUD010005750.1 coordinate 65,030, forward strand.
AAGATATTTGAACAAAAATAGAAAGAAATAGAAAGAAGTTCCTACATAACAAATTAATTTTAATGAACATCTTTTAAATTCCTACTACAGAGCAATGGACACAGAGATGAATAAGGCATGAAAATAGAAATTATTGGGCTTGTTCAGGAAATGATGAATAGCCCAGCTTGGTTGAAATAATTTTTTTTATCTGTTCTTTCATGACTTTTCAATTCTCTTTAGGCATTTGCTATTGCCTAATTTGTATCATTTATTCTAGGACATTTTGTTTTTCACCCTTTAGACTGGAACACATCATAGTAGTGGAAAATACTAGTTTTAATACTTATTAGCAATGTGGCCTTGAACAAGTCACTTAGAGGTCTCTCTGAACCTCAGTTTTCCCATCTATAGAAAGGAGATAATATTTGTACTACCACCTGACAGCAGATTTTAAGGAAAATCAACCATGATGTGCTCCAGAAGCTTGAGCTAATTATTGTGATAGAGTTCATAGCATTTAGAAGAGAAAGAATCTTTAGAGTCATCTACTCCAACCCTCTAGTTTAACAGATGAGAAAATCAAAGTCCAGAGAGGGACAAGCACAAGGTCACATAGTTTTGTTCTTTGTCCTTCGGTTGTGAAGAAGGTGATGTCTTGAACTTGCATATGAATTGGATTTAAGTGAGGCAGAATTGCAGAAAGTTATCGACCTCCTCTCTTCCTGAGTCATCAAAATCCAGTGGCAAGACCAAAGGAAGGACAGCTGGTAATGGCCTGGGATACATGGATGACCTTAAAGACACTAAAGTCATCTTTTTACATCTCTTTAACATGTGACCCAGCTCTAAGGACTCCAAAGTGCCTGTTTTAGCTGCCTAAATGTTCTTAGTAAAATAGCAGTAGTTAAGAGTAGAGTTGGGTTTTAAATTCATGTCTTATGACTTTGAATCCTGTGCTCTTTGCTCTATACCAGGCTCCCTGAGGGCAGGAACTAGGATATTTCTATATATTTTTTTTATGTCTGTATACTTTCTAGCCCTGAGCATAGTAGGCTACATATGGTAGAAGTTAATGCATGGTTATCAAAAAATAAAGAAAGGAAAAAAAGAAGGAAGGAAAGAAAAAGGAAGAATGGAAGGAAAAGGAAAGGAAGACTAGAGGGAAAGAAAGAAGGAAGGGAGGGAAGGAGAATGCAAAGCAGGCAGGCAGGCATGGAGGAAGGAAGAAAGAAAGAAAGGAAAGAAGGAAGGAAGGAAGGAAGGATATGCCCGGGTAGTACTGTACCTAGTTCTTGTCCTTGTATTAAACAGGAGCCCATTATTAAGAAGCTCAGAGTAGAAGCTGGTTAGGAGATGCCAACCCCCCAGTAACCTTAAAAGGATGAGTTACTAATAACATTTTGTTTCTATGGCAACGATCCCACACCATCATCAGTGAGGAAATTCTTGTCATAATAATGATGCTGCTAATAGTTCTACCTTTGAGCTATACAGGCTTTCCTTCAGAGGCGCTCCAAGCCCTCCACGCAAATGAGCTCATTTGCCTTCACAGGGGTTTCTATGAGTTTAAAAGAGCGTGTGTCACAAAAGCGAAGAGTATCCAAAACAAGAGTCACCAGCAATTATTTGGTTCTCCAGGAGAGCTACAGTCTTCTGATTCATGGGCATTTGTGCTGCTGCCAATTAGTTTTCATCATAGGTTCATAATTACAGTTCTGACATATGCATTTGAAGACAATGTAAACTTTCATCCTATTTATTCTATTCCTCATCTGAACCAGACTAAGCTCCAATTTTTTTTTTGTAACTCTTTCATGCCCCTCATCTCCATTGATATGGCATAGTAGAAAAGACCTTGGGACTCAGAAACCATGCCAGATGCTAGCTGGGTATCCTTGGACAAATCACTTCTTTCTGAATCTCACCTTCCTCTCAGTAAAATGGGAAAAATGACATGTGTATTGCCACCTTCTCAAAAGTATTGTAAAGAAAGGGCTTTGTAAACTTTAAAGGACTTAGAAATGCCAACTATCTTTTGCATTCTGCCAAATGAGAATCTATCTTGCCTTATTTTTAAACATTATTACACTGACTAAGCCAAAAGAAATTCTAGCATTGTTCTGAAAAAGAGGGAGAAGACTGCAGTTATTTTCCTTAGTTACAGATAATTTTACTGAGAAAAAATATGGTGTAGTGGATAGAGCTTGCCAGGAAGGTCTGGGTGTAAATCCCACCTCTGTGTGCCCCTGGACAGTTAAACTACTTATTCTTTCAGCATTCTAAGAGGCTCTCTGAGATTATATGATGGGGGGGGGAGGGATAGCTAAGGAATAGTGGATAGAGCACCAGCTTTGAAGTCAGGAGGACCTGAATTCAAATCTGGCCTCAGACACTTAGCACTTCCTAGCTGTTACCCCTGGGAAAGTCACTTAACCCCAATTGCCTCAGCAATATATATATGATGTCAAGTCAAATGTTTATTGTTATGAATAAAGGGGAAGTTCCCCCCCCCGGAATTTCTCTATAATGAAATCACATATCAAATCCTTATTCCTATCTCTCTAAACCTCAGTTTCTTTTTCTGGAAAATGGAAATAATAATGCTATAATTAATCTACTTTTCAGTGTTATTATGAGATTATAACTTTAGAGCTGAGGACATGAGATGTCAACAAGTCCTCCTCCCTCATTTTATAGATTAGGAAATTAAGGTACAGAGAAAATGACAGGTAGCAGACATTCACAGTTAGGTTTACTGACTTCAAATTTAGCAGACTTTCCATTGTACTGTGCTGAAGAATGTTAAAGGACATTCTATTAATAAAGCACATGAATAATTTATTATTTATTATTTAATTTATTATCTTTAATACTAAATTATGATTATGTGTATATAATTATATAAATTATATAAAATTAAAGATTATTCTTATTAATTATTAGGGGTTGACTGCTCACTATGCTCTTTTGCAAAGATGCATTTGCTAGCTTTTTTCTTCTAGTTGACAGCCTCAAAAATACCTATCTAAGAGATTCAAAATCTAAGCATGGGTATGAGGAGGAAAGCAGTAGTTTTCTGAGCTCATGGCTTCAATAAGAATGTAATATTTTAAGAGATGAAAATGGCAGTCCTGACCCCCTCTCTGGTGGGCACAAGCTCTGTTGTTGTTTTTTTTTTTTTCAGGAATGGTAAAAAGGTTTGCACTTTAATGATAACCTCTCTAAGCAGGAGTTTGAAAACATCCTGCCTCTATAGGTCTAGGATCTATTATCCTAGGCCCATATCAGCCCTTTCCTCAGGAATGAAGTAGGAAAACCCCAGGTTCTCCACTGTTTTTAAGCTCTTAGGAAGATTGTCATGGTAGGTGTTCCTCACTTTCTACAGAAGAATCATAGGACCTCAGCACTGAAAGAGCCCCTTGGAGTGATGATAGGATTGTAGAGTTAGAAGGGGTCTTTGAAATATGTACTCCAACCTCCTCACTTTATCAATGAGAAAAACCAAATCCCAGAGAGGTAAAGTGTTTTGCTACTGATCACAAGTGATAGAGCCAGGACAAAGAGCATCTTGTTCTAAATCTAGGCTCTTTCCTAGGGCACTCCGCTCCATTACTTCGTGCAAAGATGGTTCAAGTGAAAGCATCAGAGAGTTGAAAGAGACCCCAGTGGCATCTAAGCCAATATTAAACTGAACTGAATTTTTAGATTGAATCAAATCTAGACCAGCACCTTCATTTTACAGAGAGGGAAACTAAGATTGGAGAAAAGGAAGAGACTGGCTTAAAAACCCACAGCTGTTAAGTGACAGGACCAGACTACAGATTCCTATCAAAGAGGCGGAGCATCCTTGGTACTCTAATGAGCAGAAAAAGTTCTATGTTGCAGTTAAAAGATATGGGTTTGAAGCCCGGCTTTGCTTTTGCCTGTCTGTATCTTGGGAAGTCTCCGGTCCTATTTCTCCAACTGTAAAAGGAAAAGGATTGACCTAAGTACACAAAGCACCTTCCAGTTATAATTCTAGGGTCCCATATTGCCTCATCTGTGCTTTTGAATTTTTTCACTTTTCAAGGACAATCTACTGAAGGGGGCTTCCAATGGAGGGAAGTTTTGTAGAAAAACCCTAGGAACCCTTGGCAGTTTCTTGCTGGTAGGACCAGGTGGCCTGTCATCTGTGTCTAATACTGGGGCTCCCCCTTGTGGCTAGATAGAGGGATGGAGCGGGCTGATTAAATGTAATTAATCTGGAGCTGTCCAGTAGCCAGCATTCAGTCCAACATCAGGGATAAAGGAGGGAGCTGGAACATTTGATATGAAGGGCAATCCTTGGAGCTAAGACGAGGGCAGCCCTGCTCACTGCCTTTCCTTTCCTTTCCTTTTCATTTCAGGGTGGAGAGAAACTGGACTTCTCAGAACTGAGCCCCAGGATAGCCCTATGGGGCAGCTAGGTGGTACAGGGTGCTGAGTCTGGTGCCAGGAAGATCTGGCCTCAGACACCTTGTAATCCTGTTTGCCTGCATTTCCTCAACTTTTAAACGAGTTGGAGAAGAAAATGGAAAATCACTCTGGTACCCTTCCTAAAAAAAAATCTCAAATGGGGTTAGACGTAACTGAAAACCACAGAACCACAAAAGAGACTTATAGGGGCCATCTCTGGGAACATAGGCAGAGCTGTCCTATGTGGTCCTGGGAGTTTGGGGGTCTTTTTCTGTCCAGGTGACCAAATATGAAGGTCTGACACGTGACAGAATCCCCTTATTGACCGTGGAGCCAAGAGAATTGAGGTTTCCATGGAAATTGAAAAGGGAGTGTCCCCATTTGGTGTTCTTTTTTTCCTTCCAGTTGAAATTGTATTAGGATCCTTTTGAGCTACTTCCTAAGAGGGCTCAGGAAGGGATATTTCCCTGGCCTCTATATCTGTGTGCTCAGAGCATCTAAAATACAAGTGCTACCCAGGCAAGTCTGAACCTGGGTTTGGGCCTTTCTTTTCTGTGTTTATTCTTTCCTGGACCTAGATGAACATGTACCTCAGGGTGGAGGTATCCAAGTTTGGATGTAGCCTTGTGAGTCCAGATGGCCAGAGGTTTGCAGTGTTTTTGATCAAAACTGATCAGGGAGGAACCCCTAACTAATACTGTTTTTTAAAATAGTATTTTATTTTCACAAATACATACAAAGATAGTTTTCAGCATTAATCTTTGTAAAACCTTGTGTTCCAAGTTTTTCTCCTTTTTCTCCCCCCACACCAAGACAGTAAGCAATCTGATAAAGGTTAATTAAACATGTGCAATTCTTTTAAACATATTTTCATAATTTGTCAGAATGCAAACACAAAAAAATCAGATCAAAAGGGAAGAAAACACAAAAAAGGGAAAAAAAACCAAGCAAACCAACAACCACACAAAAAGTGAAAATACTATGCTTTGATCCACATTTAGTCTCAATAGTTCTTTCTCTGGCACTTTCTCCCACAAGTCTATTGGAATTTTCCTAAATTCACCTCGTTGTTAAAAAGAGTCATAGCCATCACAGTTGATCATCACATAATTTTGTTGTTTCTGTATACAATGTTCTCTTGGTTCTTACTCACTTCTCTCAACCTCAGTTCATGTAAGTCTTTCCAGGTTTTTCTGAAATCTAGCTACTATTATTCTTGAAGAGGATGACGGGCTGAATCCTGGCCCTTTTAGCAAAAGATATTTGTATACTTAGTGCAGTCAGTACTAGTCAGTCAATTAGCATGTATTAAGCACTTACTATATACCAAAATGGTTGATGTCTTTCATTCTCAAAGAGTACCAAAATGGCATCATTATATCAGAGTCAAGTTATACTGTATCCGACTGTATCTGACCAGACCATATTAGCTTGGAATGCTCTACAATAGGTCAGGAACAAATAATCCATGTGAACATTTGGGGTGGATTCTCTAGACGTGTGTATTTTATATTTCTTTTGAGCTACTTTAACTCTACTTTGCTCTGAGAGCACACCTGTGCCAGTGTCTCCTGTGTCTCAGATTCCAAAGTTCTTCAGAGAGACTGTGAAAGTGTCCTTGTATCACTTATTCTGACCACCTTGTGAGCGTTTACCTTGTGTGAGTTCTCAACTTCAATTTGATATGCCAGGCACATTGTTAAAAACTAGTGAGACAAAGAAAAACAGTCTCAAGATGTTCCTTGTCTGATGGTGGAAACAACATGCAAAGAACTATGTACAAATAAGACATATGCAGGAAAAGTAGAGATAAGCAATAGAATGGAGACCCTGACATTAAAGAGGATCAGGAAAGGTTTTTTGTAGAAGGTGAGATTTTAGCTGAGCCTAAAAGGAAACAAGGGAAGCCACAAGGCAAAGATGAAGGGGGAGAGAAATCCAGTCATGTGAGACAGCTAATGAACACAAATGTCCTCAGGAGATAGATTGTCTTATTAAGGAGCAGCAAGGTCCTAGATCAAAGTTCCTGGGGACGAATAAGGTGACAAAAAACTAAAATGTGGGAGAGGGTCAGATAATGCAGGGTTTTGAATACTGAAAGGAGGATTTTATATTTGATTCTGAAGGTATTAGAAGCTATAGGGGTTTATTGGTCAAAGGGGGTGACATAGTCAGACTTGCTACTTTAGGGAAGAACTGAGGTGAAGTATAAAATATTCAAACCACAGTCCCAAGCCATGCTTTCTGTTCTGAAAAGGCGTAAGTATCATCTTCTTGATAGTATTTATAAGCAGTGTTGCTGAATCCTCTTTTAAATTGTTCTGTTAGGCCTCACAGTAATTTGAGTCCATTAATATTTCTTTTAAGTATAGGCAGTACCTATCCCATACCTAGCCCATATTTTTTATTTCCCACTTTGGGGGAACCCTAGACATATTAAAACCTATCTCTAAATAATTTATTTCTATGGTGCTAGAATGCAGATTTAATGAGTTGAAGAATATGAAAAAAGGGGGGGGGTGCATTGGAGGTTAGGATCCTTTAGGACTGAACCCATTCTGGACTTTGTGCTAAAATCCAAAGGAGGAATGGGTTCAGGTTCTATAACGGTAGAAAAGCACCTAGTTCTAATCTTATTTCTGTTACTTTCTACCTGTGAGACCATGGCCTGTATTCTCCTCTCTCTAGGCCTTCAGTTTCCTTGTCAGTATAGGGGGGCAGAAATCCACCTGTCAAAGACTAGCAATCAACCTCTACATTTATTCTGCTGCTATCTGTAAAATGAGAAGATTATATGTGATGATCTCCAAGATCCTTTTTAAGTAAATCCTGTGATTGACACTGAAAATTACTTTTGGGGCTCCCCCTTCCAACTCCTGCCATCTCCCATCTGGACTTTGGCAAAACAAGGTGAGAAAATGCTTTTAAAAATTGGTTAGAGAAGCTTCCTTTCTTTCTACAAACAGCTTGCATATGTGGTGTATGGGATTTGGAGCTAGAAATCCTAGTTTCTTGACCTAGCTCTGCTTAAATGACCAGAGGCAAGCCAATTGACCTCTCTGGGTCTCAATTTCCCTTCTGTAAAATCAGGGGCTTGAACTAAATTCTAACATCCTATTCATCTCTGATTTTAAAAAGTAGATGTTTTAGCCTTACCCTGTCTTCCCTTGAACCAAGATTCCTTGAGTAATTGTGAATAATAACACACACACATCCAATACACACCCACCCAGACATAAATCTCCCACAAAACCCTGGAAGCACAATGGGATGGGGTACAACTGTGACCTTTATCAGTCCTTTCACTGTTGAAAAGGGGAACAACCATAGCAGAGACATTTTTCTTTTCATTTCTATTTTTCTCCTTCAGAAAAATCCAGGAGAGAAATAACTAGAAATAAGTGAGAGCCAGACTGAGCTGCACCAGCTTAGCTTCAATTTGGCCTGGGGTGGAGGAAGCAGGTCTGATGCTGAGGCATCAAAAATGGGGGGAAGTCTTTGGAAGGTTCTGGGATCTGATGGCCTTTGGTCAAGGAGAAGAAAACTGGCAGGTGGCTGATTACATGGCCAGGTGAGAGGCGGTCTAATCGACCTATATTTGGGCACAGGGCACAATTTAGGCTGCAGGAAAGCTTCCCTCCCACCTTTACATAGGATTACCAAAATCAAAACTAAAAGAGGCCCACACAGACACAACACAACATTCATCAATAAAAGCAACCTTGGCTTCTGTGATAAACAGTGGGGCAGGCAAGTCACATGCCAGCCAAGGCAGCCCCAAACAAGCTGGTTGGCAGCTCTCCCCTTCGACCAGCCCTGAGAGCCCCAGACCTGACTGTGTAACAAGAAAATGCTGTGCTGTTATGCTACACATGGGGTGAATTTTCCAGCCTGTGTCTATAGTGACAAATGGCTACATTTTTCATTAAACCTCAGAAAGCCCAGACTGCCAGCATTACTCATGACTCCATCCTGCTATTACATAGCCTCATCTTAGGACCAGAAAGGGATAATTCCATCTGCTCTGTATATTCTGTTTCTCTGATAATTTTGATGACAATAATGATGATTAAGTGCTGTGACCTAGTAAATGGAACTCTTCCCTTAAAATTAGGAAAACCTAGGTTCAGATAGCCTCAGACAGTTGTGGATCCTGGACAAATCACTTAATCTCCCCATGACTCATTTTTCCTATCTGTAAAATAAGAGGGCTGAACTCAGAGATCTTTGAGGTTCTCTCCAGTTCTAAATTTTTGCTAACATGATCCTCTAAAGGCTAGAGTACAAATTCTAACTCTGGCACATGCTGACTGTGTGACTCTGGGCAAATCATTAAACCTCTTAGTACCCCAGACAGCTCTCTGGAGTTCTAAGTTGTAGAGAAGATGCCGGTCTGTTTTGGTAGAGGAAATTCCTTACCAGAAGCTCCCTATATCAATGAAATCACAAGTCTAACAACAACCACAACAATGCCATTATTTTAATAAATAACTAGAAATTATGTTACAGTAATCAAAATAATAATGATGATCGGGGAATCCATTGTCTGTAATGTTATAGAGTTTACAAATGCTTTCTTAATAACAACTCTGTGAGGTAGGTAATTTAAGTATAATTGACAGATGAGGAAACTCAGGTCCTTACAAATGAAATTACATGCAGAGAGTTATAGTTGGCAGAGTCAAGATTCAGACAGGTTTTTTAACATCAAATCCAGTGGTCTTTCTGGATAGCAAGACTGGATTTTTAAAAATAAATTTTTATTCATATCTTTTTTTATATTGTCTAATTTCCGCCTCCCCATTCCTTTACTTCCCCCTTCTTAGATAGCCATCCCATAAAATACAGTATATGTGTGTGTGTGTGTGTGTGTGTGTGTGTCTGCATGTACACACACACACACACATATTGTAGGAAGGGCAAAAACAACCAACATAATGACAAATTCTAAAAAAAAAAAAGGAAATATTCCATACCTTTGAAAAGAAGCAGAGAGAAGTGTTTTCTTATAGTACTTCTTTGGAGCCATGATAGTTCTTTATAATTATTGCAACATTCAATTTTGATTGTTTTGTGGTGGTTGTGTTTCTATTTATACTATTATAGTCATTGTGTATATGGCAATTGATAGAGTTCCAGAGACTCAGGAAGACTCATCATTTCAGTATTTTTGCCAAGAAAACTGCAAATGGGGTCATGAAGAGTTGGACATGATTGAAAAGCAATTGAACAGCATCACTTGGTATATAATTTTTTTGTCTCTGCTTACTTCAGTCTGCATCAATTCATGTAACTTTCTTAATGCTTTTCAGCATTCATCATTTCTTATAGCACAGTAATGCTTTAATATATTCATGTACCAGTTTATCAGGAGTTTGTTTAGCTATTCCTTGATTGAAGCACATCTACTTTGTTTCCAGTTCTTTACTAAAACAAAAAGTGCTCCTGTAACTATTTCTTTTTTCAATGACATTTTTCAGTGACTTTCTGGAGCTGTATTCAGTGGAATCTCTGGGTCAAAAGGTTTTTTTTTTATCTTTTAGTCACTTTATTTACATAATTCCAAATTTCTTTTCAAAATGATTTATGGATTCACAGCTCCACCAATAATACACTAATGTGCTTCTCTTCTCACAACTTCTCCAACATTAATTACTTTCATTTTTGTCATCTTACATTCATTGAGGTTAAAAACAAGATTATTTTGATTTTTATTTCTCTTATTATTAGTGATTTTGAAGCATTCTTCCATACAGCCACTAATAGTTTGCAATTCTTCCTTTGAGAATTGTTTGTTTGTGTCCTTTGACTCCTTAACTATGATTTTTGTTTTCATATATGTGTGTATGTATACATATATATTAGCTGTTTTCCTTGCTCTCATCTATTTTATCTCTTGCAATCATCTCTATTGTTTAAGAAGGGAAGGGGAAAGGGATGAAAACATGCATTTATGTAGCATCTACTACATGTGAGGCACTGTGCTATGTGCTTTTACAAACCTTATCTCATCCAATTCTCACAACAGCACAAGATATGTGTTATTATTGTCCCCATATTACAATTGTGAAAGGTGAAGCAAACAAATGTTAAGTGACTTTCCTATGACCTGAGACCATATTTGAACTTGGGTCTTCTTAACTACAAGTCCAGTGTAAGTCGTCTCCTACCTATAGAGTATATCAACATCTTCATATTGGGGTCACATATAGCCAGCTTTCCCAGGTGATTCTTGAGTAGTAAAGCTCTCTTTATGACTCATAATTTTAATAATAATCACTTACAAAAAGCAACACAGTTTAATAGATTTAAAGTTTGGGAGATCTGAGTTCAATATCTGTCCCTGATTTTTATTAGCTATGTGATCAAAAACAATCACTTAATTTGTTTCTCTCTTCATCTGTAAAATTCGGATAATCATGCCCATAGTAGCTGCCTCACCAAGTTGTAAGGTTCAGATGAAATAGTTTAAGTGCTTTCAATTCCTCTAAAGTGATAAATAAATGTCAGTTCCTTTTATATGTACCTCAGAAAACTTTTATATTGCCAAATATTCATTCCCCCAAGATCCTAGGATGGTCTGTGAGAGAGAATTTGATTCTCTTTCCCTATTTTTCCTCATTTTAATTTAATAGCTATGCCTTAGAGTCAGACTCAATAATTTGTCTCTGTCTCTGTCTGTCTCTGACTCTCTCTCTCTCTCTCTCTCTCTCTCTCTCTCTCTCTCTCTCTCGCG